>PVJL010000178.1:0-302315 GCA_004026885.1 Lyroderma lyra
TGTGTGGTCAGGTCGGTCTGTGTGTGTGCGTGCGTGCACATGTGTATGTGTGGTCAGGTTGGTCTCTGTGTGTGCATGTATATGTGTGTGTGTGGGGTGTAGACAGGTTCTTACTGCACAAAGGCATCATTTTTGAGGGGCTTAATTCCCATTCATAGACATGGAAGATTTATTTATTTATTTTGGTAAATTTCTAGCAGAGGACAATCAAGGGGTCTCATTCTGTCAAAGGTCAGTCTGTTATGATAACTGACAAGTCTAATGTGATGACCTGGTGACTTGTTCTGATCTGGACATAGGTGTCCCATGTGCTAGCCACAGAGTTGTGCTTACCTTTGTTACTCTGCATGTAGAAGTGACTTTCTCTTCCCAAGAGAATGGTCCTAAGTCTACCTGTGTAGACCTGTGTGTCCCATGAGTGACTCTGTGTCCACTGTAGGTAGCCAAATAGCCCTCCATGGTGGCTAAATGTCCCCTATGGATGAATGAGTGGCCACTGCAGATGACTGAGTGTCCCCTGTGGATGGTCAAGTGTCCAATTGTGAGTGGCTGAGTATCAGGCCATGCAGGGCTGATGGGAGGCCCAATATTTCCCTGTGGTTGGTCATGTGTCACCTTGGATGACTATTTCCTGTGAATACTGGTTCTCTTCTCTGCTCTTATGCCCCACGGGCCTGGAGGTTACCAGTAGGTCTGGAAGTTGAGTGGGGCCTGACTTTGGCTCCCCTAGTCTTTGCTACTTCTCCATTGGAACCCTGGGGTGCAGAGCCCATAGGATGTTGTGTGCATGGGAACTGGGGTCTAGTAGGGCGGCACCACAAGAGGGGACCAGGTGGTGGTAGGGATGACTACCCCTTTTTGCCCCTGCCAGGCTGAGGCCCCGGAAGGAGCAGGGCACGTATGCGCTGTCCCTAATCTATGGGAAAACCGTGTACCACTACCTCATCAGCCAGGACAAGGCGGGCAAATACTGCATTCCTGAGGGGACCAAGTTTGACACGCTTTGGCAGGTGAGCCTCCCGCCCACCCTGTTGTGGGGGAGATGCCACGGCAGGGTGCTTAGGCTCCTGGGGAGCAGGGGAGCCCTGCCCTGATGCTCTCCCTGCAGCTGGTGGAGTACCTGAAGCTGAAGGCTGATGGGCTCATCTACTGCCTGAAGGAGGCCTGCCCTAACACCAGTGCTAGCGCCAGTGCAGGTGAGCTGGGAAGTGGGCTGAGGGAGCTGGGGGCGTCTTCCCTCCCCCCTCACTGTCCTTTCTGCTCCCCCAGGGGCTGCTGCTCCCACACTCCCAGCCCACCCGTCCACGTTCAACCATGTAAGTCAGTGGCACCTCAGAGATGGGGCCTCAGGGGTGGAGCTGGCAGGTGGGCCATGGGTCCTGTTCCCAGGGCAAGGCTGGGGTGAACAGCAGGGCTGCTGTGGAACAGAAGGGGCTCTCCCACCCCAACCCTTCACTGTCTCTGCAAGTCGTCAGAGCAGATGGGTCTCATGAGAGGGACTGGTGCCCCTCAGGCCCTATTGACCCTTGCTGACCCCATGACTTTTAGACTCAGAGACGGATCGACACCCTCAACTCAGATGGATATACCCCTGAACCAGGTGAGCTAGCAGAGGCAGAGGTGTATGGTGGGGTTCATGCCAGTCAAGGGCACGGCCCCTGGCTAGTTCCGGTGTGCTGGGGGTGGACGTGGGTCCGGCCTGGCCTGTGCATGCACTGTACCTACAGACCTCTGCACAGGGGCACACCCACCATGCCTACCTATGTGCACTTTCATGAGTGCATGCTGACATCCAGGGGTGGACACTGGGCTGTGCCTGGGCCACCAGGCATAGACACATATTTGTTAAGCACTTGCTAAGTGCCAGTCATGCTCCAAGCTCATTGCATATGAGCTTGTTGGATCCTTCTGTCATGCCGTAAGAGGTAGTCATGATAATTATTCTCATCTTACAGATGAGAAAGGAGGGCACTAACTTTCTAAGTTCACACAACTAAGCAGTGGTAGAGTGGGATTAGACCCTAGGCAGACTTCCCTAAAACGCCTTGCTGCTGATGCTGTGTGTTTGATGTGTGGTGTGAGCCTGCCCACATGTGACTCAGAGGACACACGTGGTTGCATATGCATGAGAGGCTCACCTTTGGAGCCCTCGTGAACATGGCTGTGCGGTGCCTGCATGGACACGGACAGGCATGGACAGGAGTGCACACATGTCAGTGCACACACAGGCACAGATATGTACTTTCCAGCTGGCACACTTGTGCAGACATGCCTTTGGGCCCCCATGGCACACAGAGACATGCGTGGGAGTGTCCATGAGTGCATATGTGTGGACATGTACACATGTGGTTACATGTGCACAGAGGTGCACATGCCTTTGGAGTCCACTTGGATGTGGCTTCCCAGAGATGGGAACAGAAGTACACACAGGCTCACACACATGAACACATTTGTACCCCTGTGCTTGTGCACGCTCTGGCTGGTACCCCAGTCTGGGACACATGCCCTGTGGGTGCTGAGGCTCTCCTGCCCCCTGTCCCTCTCCCTACTCCTTATCGGGGAGTGCACGCCTGTGTGTATGTGCCCAGGGTGCCTAGCATCCCCAGAGAAACCGCGACCAATGCCTATGGACACGAGCGTGTACGAGAGCCCCTACAGTGACCCTGAGGAACTCAAGGACAAGAAGCTCTTCCTGAAGCGTGAGAAACTCCTCATGGCTGACATTGAACTTGGCTGTGGCAACTTTGGCTCGGTGCGCCAGGGCGTCTACCATATGCGCAAGTATGGCCACCCCTGCATGGTGGGGGACTGCTGAGAGGGGTAGAGGAAGGGTTGGGGACCATAATGTGGCATCAGTTTGCCTGGGAAAGAGACCCCGGGACAGGAAATTGCTAGAGGATTTCCTGGGAGCGTGTGCCCCTGACAGGAAGTGAGAGAAACAGACTGGAATGGGCACAGGGGACTGGGCTGGGCTGGGCTGCAGGTGGAACAGAGAGGCCTCGGCCCACCCTAGAAGGGACCCCCCTGAAGCACTGCATCAAGAGGTCATTGAGTACATTCTGCTCCCAGGGAGGGTGTAACTTTGAAAGAAGATGCTCTTTTCAGGGAGGGGCAGTTCCTAGGGTGGGACTTGGCCGTGCTCTGCCCCAGCTGACACTCCTGGCAGCTGGGGGACTGAGTGCCTAGGCCAGTGGTTCTCAGCCTTCCTAAGGCCACGACCCTTTAATACAGTCCCTCATGCTGTGGTGACCCCCATAAAGTTATTTTCGTTGCTACTTTGTAACTGTAATTTTGCTCCTGTTATGAATCGTAATGTAAATATCTGATATGTGTTTTCCGATGGTCTTAGGCGACCCCTGTGAAAGGGTCGTTTGACCTCCAAAGGGGTTGTGACCCACAGGCTGAGAACCGCTGGCCTAGGCCCTGAAGGGGGGAGTGGGTGGTGAGCCCCAGCGTTCCCTGCACACATCCCAGGAGGAGAGAGGCAGGTTGGGAGGATGAGGGGGCCGAGCAGGGCCTGTGCTCACTCATGCTGGCATCTCCCACCCGGATGTGCATCGCTGCAGGAAGCAGATCGACGTGGCCATCAAGGTGCTGAAACAGAGCACGGAGAAGGCGGACAAGGACGAGATGATGCGTGAGGCACAGATCATGCACCAGCTGGACAACCCCTACATCGTGCGGCTCATCGGCGTCTGCCAGGCCGAGGCCCTCATGCTGGTGATGGAGATGGCGGGCAGCGGGCCCCTGCACAAGTTCCTGATCGGGAAGAAGTGAGCCCCAGGCTGTGGGGCGGTGGGGCCGGGGGCTCTGCCTGTGCCCTCCGGGATTTTTACATGCTCGTAGACACACCCACACCTACCCCTTTGCACACTCTGACACACTCACAACCACAGGGCAGAGATGTTGATAGTGCAGGTAGTGGGGCCTGACATCCAGCTGTGACATCCACTAACTAGTGTGACCCCAGGCAGCTCTCTCAGTTCATCTGGGCCTCAGTTTCCTCATTTGTCCCACAGTGGTGATCACAGTATTTACCTCGAGGAGCCCTCGGGAGGTCCCAATGAGCTGATAGTTGTAAAGTGCTTAGAACAGCAGCTGACAGTGCTTGTCGACTAAGTAGTGGCTCTAAGCATCACCGTTACTGCTACCCCACTCCCTTGGCCACACTCATGACCCATGTGAAGTGAGGTCGATTGTCTAAAGCAGGGCCGGCATGTCCTGTATGCCTTTGGACTTTCACAGAGTTGTAAAAGAATAAAGAAGCACACACAAGGACATGTGGCCGAGCCCACGTGCAGCCTGACCACGCTGGACCATTTATTGTCTGGCCATTCCCAGAATACCATTGGCCGACCTTTGAGCTGAAGAGGTTGCAGTTTCCTTTGCGTCCCCTCGAACTCTTGCCCTCCCACATGCGATCTCTTGCACTCACTGAGGCTGGTGCCCTCCAGCCCACACCCGCTGTTGCACATGCCTTCATGGGCCTGGCTCACGCAGTCAGTCATTCCACAGGTGTTCAGTGGACAGTGTCTCTGACAGGAACTATTACATCACTTGGGATTCATCAGTGAATAAGAGACAAAGCTCTCTGCCTGAATTCTGGTTGTGGGAGAGAGGGTTCAAATAATAATTATAATACAGTAAAGTATGGAGGATGTTTGAAGTAAAGTGTCGGGAGTGTCAGGGTGGGAAGTGAGAAACGAGAAGGTGAGGTTTGTGCAAACTGAGGGGGGCATCCAAGTGCAGCCCTGGGGGAAGAGCAGTCCAGGTAGAGGGCACAGCCAGTGCAAAGGCCCTGAGGTGTGCCCGTGCCCAGTGTGGTAGGGGAAGAGTTGTGGTGGGGGGACCTGTGGCTGGAGCTGATGCATTTGGGGAGGTGACAGGCAGGTCATGCAGGGCATTGTGGGCACAGGGAAGATGTGGACCTTGACCCTGAGTGAGGTGGGAGCTCTGTGAGGCTGTGAGCAGAGGAGGGGCACGACCTGACCATGTGGGGAGGACAGATAGGGCAGAGGTGACAGTTCAGGTCCAAGGCCAGTGATGATGGGAGTTGGACCTGGGTGGCAGAAGCTGAAGTGGGAGAAGGAGGAGGTTCTGGAGGAATTCTGGAGGCAGGGTGGCCAGGGTTTGCTGACAAATTGGATGTTGGATGTGAGAAAGGGGAGCTGAGGGCAAAGCTGGGGCTTCTGGCCTGAGTTGGTGAGAGGATGGAACTGCTGGAAGAGAGAGGGGGGTGGGGGTGGCGGCGGAGTAGGCCGTGTGTGTGTGTGTGTGTGTGTGTGTGTGTGAACAGTCCGGAGCTTAGCTTTGTCCTTACTATCTTGGAAATGCCCATAATACCCTGGAGAGCACATGGAGCATGTAGGCAAATGCATGCATTTGGGAATCAGCGTGTGGGTGAAATTAAAGCCTTGAGAATGCACAAGGGCAGAGGCCTTGCCTGTGTGTTCATCACTGCGTCCCCAGCCCCATGCCTGGCACACAGCAGCCGCTTAGTAAGTATGGACACGTGCCCAGCTGGGTTAGAGACGTGGGCTGTCCCCTCCCTGCTGATCTTGTCTTCCTCTGCACTCCAGGGAAGAGATCCCCATCAGCAATGTGGCAGAGTTGCTGCACCAGGTGTCCATGGGGATGAGGTACCTGGAGGAGAAGAACTTTGTGCACCGCGACCTGGCAGCTCGCAACGTCCTGCTAGTCAATCGGCACTATGCCAAGATCAGTGACTTTGGCCTATCCAAGGCCCTCGGCGCCGACGACAGCTACTACACTGTAAGCCCCCACCCCTTTGGTGCCCAGGTGGGTGGGGTAGGTGGGTGGAGGGTCCCTGAGCCCTGCCCCAGCAGCATCTCCCTCTCCCCAGGCCCGCTCGGCGGGGAAGTGGCCACTCAAGTGGTATGCGCCTGAGTGCATCAACTTCCGCAAGTTCTCCAGCCGCAGTGACGTCTGGAGCTATGGGGTCACCATGTGGGAGGCCTTCTCCTATGGCCAGAAGCCCTACAAGGCAGGCGTGGGCAGAGATGGGTGGTCGGCTGGGTGGGAAGAAGGTGAAGGGCCCTGGTTATTTACGGGTGCACTTGGCTCTGTTTTGAGCAGAAGATGAAGGGCCCCGAGGTCATGGCCTTCATCGAGCAGGGCAAGAGGATGGAGTGCCCGCCCGAGTGCCCGCCGGAAATGTACGCACTCATGAGTGACTGCTGGATCTACAAGTGAGTGCAGCGGGCAGGAGGGGGTCTGGCCATACTGACACCTGGGCCTGGGACAGGTCTTGGGGTCCAATTAGTCGGTCCAGCAGAATTCTCCCTGGTATCATCCCACCCAGAGATACTCACCAGTTCACCACTGTTCTAACACTCAGCTCCATTAGTCCCCCTGTATCTGTGCCCAACTCCCAACATACTGACACTACAGTGCCCCAATGGGCCAGCAGCCTACTTGTGGACACCCAGTGCTCCAGCATCTAAAACCTCAGCCCCCCACCGTTCAACATTCAGCACAACAATCCTGCAATACTCAAACAAGTTAGCCCTCTGTTACCCATAACAGGGTGCCAATACTCAGGCATGGGATAGTACTCCAGTATCTAATTCCTCAGTCCCCAGTTACCCAGACAGGTCAACACAGAAGCACATAAAACACTCGATATATTCAAAACCACACCTCTAGTTGAAGCCCACCACTCCAACACTGAACTCCTAACACCACCAATATCCATCAGACAACAGGCAGCACGCACCCAAATAAGCTGTTACTCTACCCTGATTGTGCAATGTGTGCACATCCCAACATCAGATACCTTTCCTTCCCTGCATCCTTTATTCCACCGGCCAGCACCTATGGCACTGACACCCAGACACCCAAGCAATCCAATAAATATGATAAATAAATAGTAAGTGATCAGCCCTCCCTACTCCAACATGTCCTAACCTGCCCCCATCAGGAAACACCAAGTACATCTACACCCCAACATCCAAAGAGGCCAGCACCTAAGACCCCAGCATGATACACAGGTATTCCACACACTGTACTCTTAATACCCAACTCTCCACTAGCCAAACCACCTTCAGTACCAGGCACCATACTTGCACCCATGTAAGCCCACACCTAGCACCCAAATACCCTGACCCCAGGTACATGATGTGCTCAGTACTTCAGCATTCAGTCTCCCAGCTCCCCACGCTCACGAGTTGTCAGCCCAGCAAACGGTGAATTCAGTTCCCTAAGTCTTTACTAGTTAACACCCAGCTTCTTGGCTGTCAGCAGCTCTTTTTCTCTTAGAATCTCACACCCAAGACTGTTCCCTTAGCCAGTACTCCCCAACAGCCCCACGATTTTCTGAGCCCCCTGCTGACCACCTCCAGCTGCAGTTGGGTTCTGGCCGTGTGGTCAGGGGCCTACCTTTGCTTTACTGCCCACAGGTGGGAGGAACGTCCTGACTTCCTGACCGTGGAGCAGCGCATGCGAACGTACTACTACAGCTTGGCAACCAGGGCCGAGGGCCCCCCAGAGCCCGTCTGTACCTGAGTGCCAACCTCCCCAGGGCCTGCAAGCCTCCATGGCCCAGCTTGTCCTCTGCACCCTCAGCCCCATCCCAGGACCTCCGGTCTGGCTGGGCCAGCTCAGTTCCTCTCTGGGGAGGGCCCACGCCGGTCTGGCACTGCCCACTGGTCACCTGTCCTCTGACTGGGGAGGAGGGAAGCCCAGGGAGCAGATGTTGTATAGCCTGGTCCTGGGCTGAGAGGTGTTGCTTACAACAAGGATGCTCCTTCCTCTGGGCCGTGAAGGGGAAGGCTCCGGGGGTCTTCAGCTGGCAAGACCTCAGTCACTGGAATAAACTCAGCTTCTCTCCTGTTGGAGATCCCTCATCTTTTTGGGGTGAGGGTGAAACCAGGAAAGGGGTCAATGAGAAGTGCCTGAAAACAACTTCCTTTGTGTGAGGCTGGTTTTCCCACTTCTCCACCCTGGGAGCATCTTCGTGCAAGTGAGGGGCTATGGCACATTGGGGAAACTGAGGCAGGTGAGTATGCAGACCAAGGGTCTGCTTGCTCGGCTGAGCCTCAGCTTCCCTAATTTTGTGGATTGCATGGTAGCACCACCTGGGGAAACTTCAACAAAGGCCAACCCTCCCCCATCCCTATGCCCCACCATTGGTGCATTTTAAAGCATCTTCAGGTGATTCTACCACCCAGCATCCTTTTCAGTTGCCCCACCTTCCTCCCTGGGCCAGACAGTCATAGCTGGGGTTTTCAGCACCTGGTGTCCCCAGGTGCCAGCTCAGTCCCTCTCAGAAGAAGACCTGTCCCCAAGCTCTTGCTACCTCAGTTTCCTCACATGGAAGATTGGAGTGTTGGAGCACAGAACCCAACAGGTGGGGTGAAAAAGTGCCTGCATTTCTTTCCTGAACTCACCCCTTAGCTGCGGTTGGCCCTGTCCCCAGTTCCCAGTCCATGCCTCAATCTCTTGGCTTGGTCCTTCAGAGCCATTGGCTCAGGAGCAGCAGGAGACCCATGCAGAGCCCAAGGAAGGCAAGGACACTCCCTGACTTCTGAGGACAATCCTTCTGTGAGGAGATCGGGAATGCCTGAGGCTATTTGTAGAGCTCTGGTTGGGGGTGGGGCATTAGCTGTTGTGCAAAGTGGGAGCATGAGGCCCAGATGGGTGACACTGGAGAGCAGACCCTTGAGCCTTTGTGACCTGTGAGTACATTGTCGAAACCAGAAACCTGACATTGGGGTTATTAACTTAGGTGCAGACCTTGCTGTGACTTCACCATTTACTGTTGCGTTTTACTGCTTTTTTTGTAAACTTCATATTTGCATGTTCTTCAATGAACTTTGTATCCTACGTGGAAGTGAGTTCACAGACTCCCCAGTTATACAGCCAACTTCACCCGCATGAAGGCCCTAAATTATGTGTGTGCGTTTGGAGAGTAAGTCTGTAAAGGTCTGGAATTGTTTGAGGGTGTCCTAGCCCCACCTGACACTATCTTCCTGCATTTAGGTTCAAAACAGACAAGGAAAGCATGGAGATTGTAAAGATGAAAACAAATTTGAATTCCATTTTGTCGTTCTGTGTGACCATGTGGCGGTTTTGTTTGTTTTTAAAAATGTAAAACAGTGAAGCCATGCAAACCAATAGATGTAATAGGAATGAAAAATGGATATTAGTTCATATGTGAACTATGAGTAGTATATTACTGAATTTCAAAAACCATTAAAATGCAAACTTTTTAAATGAAGGATTTTAAAACTAATGAGTGAATCAAGAAAAAAAAAATCACATCAATGGTACAATTTTGTGGCTTCCCAAATTGTACTGTTTGTAGATACCTCAATTTTATTAAATTCAGTTGTTACTGGACAATTATTTACATTATTACATTATTATATCAGAAGGAAAATACATTTTCACTGCATTTTTATGGTCATCATTATTATTTGTTTTATTTTAATATTATTGCTGAAAGTTAATTTGTAGGAAGGTGTTAAAAGTGATCCGCTCTGAGTGTCGAATACATACACACTGAGACTGCGTAAGTGTGCTTGCTGAACCAACGAAAGCGGGTGCAGTTCCCCAACGCCACCACCAGATGCCGCTGTCCCCCAAGCCAGGTTGCTCAGTTCCCCCAATCCCGCCTTTGCCTTCCCCCGTGGCTGTCTCTCTTGCACAGAGAGGGACCCCCATGCTTCTCCCTGGTCTCCAGGCCTTCAGTCCTGTCCCCATGCAATCCGTTCACCCCAGAACCACTTGCAGCAGCGCCCCCTGCCCACATGCTGCAGCTGCTGTGAGCAGCCAGCCTTCTTAACACGAATTGAATGACAATTCTAGGCTAACAGCTCCTGCTGGGAAAAGGCCCTATTTGGTCATGACACAGCCATTAGTCAGGGGTGAGGTGTGCAGTGTGAAAGGAGTGAAATGTTTGGAGAAATGTTGGGAGAAACAGACAGCTCCTGGGAGAGCATGGGTCCAGTCGCTGGGGTAGCTGTTCGTGGGCTCTGGCTGTGGATAAGGGTTGGGGCTGTTACTGGGAGTCCAGCTTTGCTGTACAGGTCTGACTGTTGTGGAGAAGCAGTTGTAAAGATCTGGGGGAGCAGCACTGTGACAGGCCTGGCTGCCCGGCCTGTGTGGGCTGGTTCTGTGGTCCAGGATGAGAACTGTCTCCACCGGGGCTGGGCTGTCACGGAGGTCAGCAGTTGTCCTAGGCTGTGGGTGTCTGGCTGCTGCAAGGCCCTGCTGGGCCCAGGGTTGATGGGGGTCTGGGATGACTCCTGGGGAGTCCAGCTCTGAGGATGATGCAGTGTCTGTTGTGGGTGATCAACTTACAGACGTCGGGCTGTTGTCTGCTGGGGTCTGGGTGTTTTGTGGGGTGCCTTGGGGTGCAGTTAGTGAAGATCAGGTCCCCCCCATCTTTCCTTGTTTCTGGGTTTGTCACTCTCTCTGTCTTTCCCTGTTTCCACCCAGCGCTCTTAGTCTGCACCTCTCCTTTCCTGGCCCTCCAGGCCTCGTTTCCACTCAAAACACTTGCTGGGTTTGTATATTGGCTGGAGCAGGTGCCTAGGGGCTCTGGGCCCTGCTCTTAGGGAAGCAGTGGGACCCCAGCCCCCTGAAGACTGGCCCTGGGAATGGAATCATTGGTGGGGCATGAGGGCTGATGCTGTGTCTCAGGGGCCCCTTAATAAGGCTCCTTTCCTTGAGCATTAAGGCTCCTTTTCTTGAACTTTAAGGCGAGTCCTTAGGGGCTTCCATGGTCCTGGCTATGTGGGGTTGAGAGGCCTGAGACACAGACCCTGGGCAGGTGCATGGACTCCCCCTTGGGGACAGAAAGTGTCCTGGGAATGAGGAGAGGGAGACGCCATGCTTTTATGTGGGGGTGAGTGTTCCAGGCAGAGGGAATAGCCCGTGCAAAGGCCCTGAGATGGGGATGTGCTCAGTGTATTGAGGGCAGTGAGGAGGCCAGTGTGCTGAGCAGAGTGAGTGAGGGGCAGGTGGGAGAGGTGGAGGCAGAGCATTTAGGATTCTTTTGGCTTTTACTCCGACCGAGATGGGAACCACTGGGGTTGGGTACATGCAAGGCTCTGAAAACACACCAGCTCACACCACACACACAGCCCCTGCATAATGCCTCCCGCCATGGTGGATGCAGTGTTAACTGAACCCAGGTGGGACCCGTTCTGAGGCTTTCATGTGCTGGGAGCCTTCTCAGGGCCTGAGAGTCCGGGCCCCAAGGCCTCTTGAGGAATGGGCAGGGCTGGCCAAAGCTGTGGGGACATCCCCTATGGTCCCCCTGACCCCAGCTCTATTCCTGGGCAGCCTTCAGGGCAAGAGGAGGGAATACAAGGCACATGGATGAGGTTGGGGCAGGGGACACTGGACACAGGCCTGGAAGGGAGACTGGCCTCAGCCCTGGCTCTCTGAGTGTGAAGAAGAGGGCTGAGGGAGTGGTTTCTGACACCTACTTGCATACCTTCCTGCGATGAGCTGCTCATTACCCCACCAAGACAGCCCAGGCTGGTGAGTGAGCTAGACTTCTCAGAATTTTCTTTCAAATGCTTACTCTAACCTGGACCCCTCTCTCTGTGGTCCTGAGGCCACACAAATTTCACCTCTTTCTCCAAACACTTCACTCCTTCTATAATTATCATATGCCTATTCTAAAGGTGTGTGTCATGGGGACACAGATCCAAAGTAATCACTGCTGTGATGGTGGAAGCCCAGGGGGTCCTAGAGCCCAGAAGAGCTGAAAGGGGGTCCATCTGGTGGGCTTTCTGTAGGAGGTGACATTTAAGCCAACTCCCCATAGGATGAGTGAGATTTGGCTGGGGAAGAGGTGAGGAAAGTGTTCAGGTAGAAGGAATAGCACGTGGAGGCAAGAGAGCAGCCTTTTGGAAACCAAAGGAGGTTTTGGGGGGCTGGAACTCCATGTTTGAGGGAGGCTAGTGAGGCCAGCAAAAGGATAATGGGGACCATGGAGCAGTGACCCTTGTGGGAGACAAGTGGCACCCTTTTCTTGTATTTCCCAGTTGCTTTGCCAGGAAGAAGCTTATGCAGCTGCCCTCCATCCCTCCCCCGACCCTAAGTACATGGCTGTGTCCTTCCTAGCACTGGGTTTTATCATTTAAAACATCTTTCTAGTATTCACATGGGAAAAATGATATCTCATTGTGGAAGGGAAGACACATTAGCAGTTCTCTTGTAAGGGGCATGGTGGCACGGTGTTTTCAGAGGTGCCTGTGAGTGTCCGGAGGCCTCACACTCACCAAGAACATGCCCCATCTCCAGAGAAGAGAGGGAAGCCCTGAGAGTGGGGATGGGCCTGGAAGTCTTGCTGTCCTTTGATGTGTATTTTTTCTCCTCTCCTTTTATGTTCCTTCACAGTTTTAAATTTCTCTCTTCCTTTTTAGAGGCTGGAGTCCCCTGTGCCTGTGGCTTTGTCCTTGTCTGGGATGTCTTTCAACTCAAAGGGCAGGGCTGTGAAACCCCAGGAGATGTTCCATTTGAGAAAACGGATGTGCTGAATGTCTTAGACACATAATTTCCCATTTAAGTCTTAAACACTTGCCTGTGGTGGGGACACTTACATCCACTTTACAGATGAGAAAACCGAGGCTTAGAGATGCTAAGGCACAAACTCAGCGTCTAGTGATCAACAGGTAATAGGCCATTCCAGTGGCTGCTTTTCTTGGCTTCACTTAAGGAATTCCTCGTTAGACATTAAGATTCTGTGCAATTTAATTCAAGTTCTAGAGGAGTGGGGCTGCTAGGTCTCCATCTCAAAGAGAAACCTATTGTCTCACCTGCCCAGTCCGGGAGCAGAAATCCTCTCTCTCGTCTAGGAAGGGGCTGTGAGGTCTCACTCAGCACCAGCCTTACCCTGGATTTCAATCTTCTTAAATTTATTGAGATAATGTTATGTCTTCTTGGTAAATTGTCCTCTTTATTGTTATACATGGTCTGACAATTAGGTTTGTGAACTCTTCCTAGCAAAAGTGCTCCATCCCTCATCATTGAATATGACTACAGTCACCTTTGATGTAATCCCCTTGGGAAGCTATGCATTGACCCAGTGCCTAGTCCACCCTTCAAAGCTATTTTGGAACTCTTTTTCTGGAATGGCCATCAGAGCTGTTGTCGTATGACCCTTGATGTCCTGAATGTCATTGAAGTGTCTTCCTTTCAATGTTTCCTTTATCTTTGGGTAATGAACAAAGTCATTGGAGACCAGATCAGGTGAGCAGGGAGGGTGTTCCAATACAGTTATTGTTTACTGGCTAAACACTCCCTCACAGTGCCCTGTGAGCTGGTGCATTGTCGTGATGCAAGAGCCATGAGTTGGCAAAAAGTTCAGTTCGTTTTCATCTAACTATTTCACACAGACTTTTCAGCACTTCCAAATAGTAAACTTGGTTGACTGTTTGTCCACTTGGTACAAATTCATAATAAACAGTCCCTCTGATATAAAAAAGTTAGCAACCTCGTTTTGACTCTTGATTTAGACTGATGAAATGTTTCTGGTTGTGGAGGATGGGCTGACTTCCATTGTGCACTTTGATGCTTTGTTTGAGGGTCACATTGGTACACCCATGTTTCATCACCAGTGGTAACACGGCCCAAAACATTGTCTTGTCTCTCCAAAAGGTCTTGGCAAACTTTGACTCTCCTTTGATTTTTGTTCATTGGTGAGCTCCTTTGGGGCCATTTTCGCATATACCTTTCTCATGCCAAGATTTTCAGCTAAGATTTTCCTGTTTCTCTATTGGTGTTTACTTGATCTGCTGTGCTTCTCACAGCCAGCTGACAATTTTGACGCACAATGCAAAGAATTTTTGCAATGTTTTCCTTAGTTCTACTCATTACTAGCTGCCGTGACCTCTTTTCATCAGTGATGCTTTCTCTCCCCTCAGAAAAATGTTTAATCCATTTGTACACTGCCATTTTCTTCATGGCATTATCCCCATAAACTTGGACTAACATGTCCCTGATTTTACTTCCACTCTTGCCAAGTGTAACAACAAACTTAATGTTTGTTCATTGCTCTAATTCAATCTCTGACATTCTCTCGATGGCACACAAAAACATGCAACAATAATAATGAACGCCACTCAGCAAGACACTGCCACATGCCAACATGAACGCAGCTGTGGGACACAGATATACCAAGGTTATGACACCTTACCAAGTTGTTTGTATGGTGCTGCCAATGTAAGTGCATGGTGGTAAGTTCATAAATCTAATTGTCAGACCTCATATAATATCCATCTTTGTCCCTTGCTACCTTTTTTGGCCTGAAGTCTGTTCTGTTTGATATAAGTATGGCTACACTTGCTTTCTTTTCCTTACCATTTGTTTGGGATATTATCTTCCAGCCCTTCACTTTGAGACTGTGTTTTTGTAGCTGAGGTAGGTCTCCTAAAGGCAACATATAGTTGTATCTTGGTTTTTGATTCATCTTGCTTTTGTGTGCCTTTTGATTGGTGAGTTCAATCCATTCACGTTTAGGGTAATGTTGATATATGGGGGCTTACTACTGCCATTTTAACTTTAATTTTCAGTTTGCTGTCTATCGCCATTGCTTCTTTTCCCTGGTGTTTCTGTCTGCCATTTTAGTTTGGTGGTTTTCTATCTTTTTCTCAGTTTCCTCTCTTTATGTTTTATATTCTCTGCTCTAGATTTTTATTTTGTGGTCACCATGTAGTTTGTATAAAACATCTCATAGAATAGTCCTTTTTCTGCTGATAAAATCTTGTCTTCATTTGGCTATATGGGTTCTGTCCTTTTCCCCTCTCCTTTTATGTTTTTTGTTGTCACAAATGATTCTTTTTTATGTTGTAAATTTATTACCAAATTGAAGTAACTATAATTATTTTCAATGTTGTTTTTCTTTTAACCTTTCTGCTATACTTTAGTGTTTAACACTCTAGTCGAAATGGTTTTGCAATTTTCTGATTCTGTCTATTTATTACATTAGATATTTTTTCTTTTTTGTTTCTGGCATAGGAGTCCCTTTTAACATTTTTTGTAAGGTAGGTCGGGTGGTGGTGAACTCCCTCAGCTTTTGTTTGGCAGGCAAAGCCTTTATTTCTCCTTCACATCTGAGGTATAACTTTGCTGAAGACAATATTTCTGGCTGGCAGCTCTTATCTTTCAATATTTTTAATATTTCATTCTAATCTCTCCTGGCCTGTAGCGATTCTGCTGAGAAATCTGCTGATAGCCTATTGGGAGTAACTTCCTGAGTTTTCTTTCTTTCTTTTTTTCCCTTAGCTACCCCTAAATTTTTTTCTTTATCATTGACTTTTGAGAGTTTTAATATAATATGCCTTTGAGAAGGTCTTTTTGAGTTGTGATAATTAGGTGTTACATTAGCTTTGTGGATTTGTGTATCTATTCCTTTTCTCTGGTTTGGGAGGTTCTCAGTTATTATTTCTTTAAATAAGCTCTCTGCTCCTTCTGTCCTCTCCTTTTCTTCTGGGATACCAATTTCCCTTAAGTCACTTTCTCTAATAAAGTCAGATAGTTCTTGTAGAGGTTTCTCTTCTTCTTCTTTTAGATCTTAGTTCTTTCTCCTCTTCCACCTGAATCATTTCTAGATTTCTGTTTTTTGAGCCCTAATTATCTCATATGATCTTCTCTATTTCCAGTGCTTTCTAGTATATACTTCACCCCATTTATTGAATTTCACAGCAGTTCCTGGAGTCTCTGGCCACAGGCTCCACCACCGCTGCGCCTCTGGCTCTGCTGTTCCCATAAGGTCCAGCTCACCCATCTTCAGATGTACAGATGTGTGGATCTCTCAGGCCTCTTGATGTGCTGTGCAGAAGATCCTATGAGGGCTATAGATGTCCTACTGCTTGTAATTTAAAGGGGAGAGAAAAAGGGAATGACTCATGCTACCATGATGCTGATGTAACTCTGCAGAAGCTTTTAATTTGATTTAATCTCACTTGTTTATTTTTGCTTTTGTTGCCTTTTCTTTTTCTTTCTTTTTATTGTTAAATTTATTGGGATGGCATTGTTAGTAGAAATTACATGGGTTCCAGGTGTACAATTCTACAATATACTACCTATGTGTTGTGTTATGTGTTCATCACCCAGAGACAGTTCTCTTTCCATCACCATATATTTGACACCCTGTCCCTTCTCTCCCACCCCTTTCCCCCTATACCCACAGATACCTACTAACCACTAAACTATTGATTGTGTCCATGATTATTGTTTCTTTGTTGCTTTCAGCTTTGTGTTCCACATACAAGTGAAATCATATAGTTCTTGTTTTTTTCTGTCTGGCTTATTTCTCTTTGCATGATGGTCTCAAGTTCTATCCATGTGGTCATAAATGGCCCTATTATGTCTTTTCATATGGCTGAGTAATATTCCAATGTGTATATGCACCACAATTTCTTTATCCGATCATCTATCTATCAAAGGACACTTTGGCTGTTTCCATGACTCAGCCACTGTGAATAGTGTGCTCTGATGGACATTGGGATACATATATCTTTGCAGACTAATGTTTTTAAATTTGGGGGGCTAGATACCCACAAGTAAAATTGCCAGATCATATGATAATTATACTCTTACCTTTTGGGGGAACCTCCATACTGTCCTCAATAGTGGTTGTACCAGTTTTCATTTCCGCCATCAGTGTCTGAGAGTTCCTTTTTCTCCACATCCTCTCCAGCACTTGTTATTCCTTGTCTTGTTGATAACAGCCATTCTCACAGGTGTGAGGTGGTATCTCATTGTGGTTTTGATTTGCATTTCCCTGAGAGCTAATGAAGTTGAGCATTTTTTTCATATATCTGTTGGCCATTTGTTTGTCTTCCTGGGACAAGTGTTTGTTTAGGTCCTCTGCCCATTTTTTAATTGGATTGTTTGTTGTTGTTGTTGAGTTATACAAGTTCTCTGTATATTTTAGATATTAACCCCATATCAGAGGCATTCTTTGCAAATATTCTCTCCCATTTGGTTGGTTGTCTCTTTGCTTTATTGATGGTTTCTTTTGCTGTGCTGAAGCTTTTTAGTTTGATATAGTCCCATTCATTTATTTTTGCTTTTATTTCTCTTGCCTTTGAGGTTAGGTTTATAAAGTCCTCCTTAAACCCATGGTCTATAAGTTTAGTACCGATATTTTCTTGTATAACATTTATTGTTTCAGGTCTTATGTGGAGGTCTTTTGAGTTAATTTTGGAATATGGTGACAGTTCACAATTCAGATTCAGTCTTTTGGATGTGGTTTCCCAAGTTTCCCAGCACCGTTTACTGAAGAGGCTTTCTTTTCCCCATTGTATATTGTTTGTTCCTTTGTCAAAAATTATCTGTGAATATATTTGTGAGTTTATTTCTGGGTTTTCAATTCTGTTCCATTGGTCTGTGTGTCTGTTTTTCTGCCAATACCAAGCTATTTTGATTATTGATGCTTTATAGTATAGATTGAAACTGGGAAGTGTGATGTATCCAGCCTTATTCTTTTTATGTAGGCTCGCTTTGGTGATTTGGGGTCTTTTGTGGTTCCGTGCAAATCTGATGATTCTTTTATCTATTGCTTGAAATAATGTCTGTGGGATTTTGATGGGAATTGTGTTAAATCTGTATATTGCTTTGGGAAATATGGCCATTTTAACTACGTTGATTCTTCCAATCCATGAGCATGGAATAATCTTTCCATTTCTTTGTGTCCTCTTCAATGTATTTTAGTAGTTTGTTACAGTTTTCAGTATGTAAATCCTTCACATCTTTTTTTAAGTTTAGTCCTAGGTATTTTATTCTTTTGTTGCAATCACAAAAGATACTGTTTTTCTCATTTCTTTTTTCTGCAGTTTCATTGTTGGTATATAAAAATGCAATTGATTTTTGTACATTGATTTTATATCCCGCAACTTTACTGTATATAGTTTTTTGGTGAAGTCTTTAGAATTTTCTATAAACAGGATTATGTCATCTGCAAAAAGGGACAGTTTAACTTCTCTCCCAATTTGGATGCCTTTTATTCCTTTCTTTTGCTTGATCACTCTGGCTAGAACTTGCAGGACTATACTGAATAGCAGTGGTGACAGGGAACATCCCTGCCTTGTTCCTGAATTTAGGAGAATAGGCTTCAGTTTTTCCTCATTCAGTATAATATTAACTGAGGGTTTGTCATATATGGCCTTTATTAAGTTGAGGTACTTTCTTTCTATACCCATTTTATTCAGTGTTTTGATCATAAATGGATGTTGTATCCTGTCAAATGCATTTTTTTTGCATCAATTGATATAATTATGTGGGTTTTATCTTTTAATTTGTTTATATTATCTATCACATTGATTGATTTGCATATGTTGAACATTCTTGTGTTCATGGGATGAATTCCACTCAATTGTGGTGTATAATCTTTTGATG
The DNA here is from genome assembly GCA_004026885.1 of Lyroderma lyra. NCBI lineage: Eukaryota > Metazoa > Chordata > Mammalia > Chiroptera > Megadermatidae > Lyroderma > Lyroderma lyra. Next base: position 18,379 of record PVJL010000178.1, read on the forward strand.
CATTGTTGTATTCTATTTGCTAGTATTTTGTTTAGAATTTTTGCTTCTGTGTTCATCAGAGATATTGGTCTATAGTTTTCTTTTTTGTGTGTTATCCTTACCAGTCTTTGGTATTATGTTTGCCTTGTGGAATGAGTTGGGAAGTATTGCCTCTTCTTCAATTTTTTGGAAAAGTTTGAGGAGGATAGACATTAGTTCCTCTTTGCTTGATAAAACTCATTAATGAAACCATCTGGTCCTGGGCCTTTAGGGAGGTTTTGGATGATTATTTCAATTTCCTTACTGTTGATTGCTCTATTTAGATTCTCCAGTTCTTGGTTCAGTCTTGGTAGACTATATGTTTCCAGAAACTTGTCCATTTCTTCTAGTTTATTAAATTTGATGGCATATAGTATTTCTGTGGTATCCATGTTAATTTCTCTCTTTTCATTTCTGATTTTGGTTATTTTGGCTCTTTTCTCTTTGTCCCTTGATAATCTTAGCCAGGGGTTTGTCAATCCTACTTAGATTTTTCCAAAGAATCAGCTCTTCATTGCGTTAAATTTTTCTATTATTTTTTTGTTGTTGTTCTCTATTTCATTTAGTTCTGCTCTAATTTTTATTATTTCCTTCTTTCTGCTGACTTTGGGCTTTTTTTGTTCTTCTTTTTCTTGTTCTTTATATGGAATGTTAGGTTGTTGTGCCTTTTCTTGTTTCTTGAGATAGGCCTGTAATGATATAAATTTCCCTCTTATTACTGCTTTTGCTGCATCCCAATAATGTTGATACATTGTATTTTCATTGTCATTGGTGTCTATGTATTTTTAATCTGTTTTATTTCTTCCTTGATCCAGTCATTTTAAAAATAACATGTTGTTTAATCTTCATGTATATGCGTTGTGGTCTGAGAATACACTTTGTATGATTCCAATTTTCTTGAATTTGCTGAGGTTGGTTATGTGTCCCAGCATATTGTCTATCCTTCAGAATGTTCCATGTGCACTAGAATAGAATATATAATCTTGTGTTTTAGGATGGAGTGTCCTATAAATGTCAATTATGTGCAATTACTGTAATGTATCATTTAGAGCTCAAATTTTTTACTTATTTTCTGTTTGGATGATCTATCCATGGCTGTCAAGGGAGTGTTTAGTTCTCCTACTATAATTGTGTTTTTATCAGTTTCACCTTTTAGATCTTTAAGTAGTTGCTTTATAAATTTTGGTGTTTCCTGGTTGGGGGCATATATACTGATGAGTGTCATGTCTTGTTGTATTGTCCCTTTTATCATTATAAAATGTCCATCTTTGTCTCTTATTATCTTTTTTATCCTGAAGTCTGTTTCATCAGTTATAAGTAGGGCTTTATTCTGGATGCCATTTGTTTGGAGTATTGTTTTCCACCTTTTCACTTTAAGTCTGTGTTCGTCCTTGTGGCTGAGGTGTGTCTCTTGGAGACAGCATATAGATGGGTTTTGTTTTCTAATCCAGTCTGCTACTCTGTGCCTATTTATTGGTGAGTTCAGTCCATTTACATTTAGGGTGATGATTGAAATATGAAGATTTCCTATGGCCAATTTGTCTTCTGGTTTTTGTTGTTCAGTGTCTCAATTTATTTTTTGCTTTTTTCTCACTGTCTGTTTTATGAGGTTGATGGTGTTCTGTGATGTTCCCTTCTGTTTCCTTTTTCTTTTTCTGGTTGTATGTCTTGGTTCTGAGTTTTAAAATTTATTTATTTATTTATTTAGCAGTTACCATGAGGTTTATGAAAAGAAAATTTTCATATATGTTGTGGCTCCTTTTCTTAAGCATACTTTTAATTTCTATTCTCTTTTGGGAATTTAAACCTTTACTTCTTTCCTTTTTATGTTTTTGTTGTCTCAACTTCTTGTCATTTATTTTGTTTCCCAACTTTTTGCCATTTATTTTGTTTCAGGTAGAATAGCCTCCTTCAGTATTTCCTGGGGTGCTGGTGGGGTTTGCTGGGGAGGGCTCAGGGCTTGTTTGTGGCACAGCATAATAGCAGTTTATGGGAGGCAAGGGGAAGCAGCCAGGCTCTGTGTTCACAGTTTCTGCCTAGCAGTGGGAGCAGTGCAGTTCATTGCTGCTGTTTGTCCTGAGATTGCTTGTTACCCTGGGTGCTGGCTCAGCTGTGAAACAGGCCAGTCTTTTCATCAGGAACATTCAGGGCTGGGGTGGGTACACACTGCAGCATAAGCCTGCTACTCCGTCAGAAGAGTGCCAAGCTATGCCTGGTGTGCATTGTTATATAAGCCTGGACCTCCATCAGGAGTGCACTGGAGCTCAGGCTGCTGCACACCACAAAGCAAACTTGGCCTTCTGTCAGGAGTGCACAGAGATGGTTGTGCACCATCAGCACTGCCTTCTACCCTTCTCCCAAGCCTGTGTTTCACCCGGGATTGTGTTTTGTTCTGGTTAGTAACCCCTTGGCTGTTAGCACTTAGTTTCAAGCTCATTGAGGGCCAATTTGTGGGCAAGTCCTATTTCTTGTCAGCTCTTAGTTTTGGGCTATGTTTGGCTGGGTCCCTGTTTTCACCCTGAATGCTTTAGCATGTCTTTGTTCAGGCCCTATTACATCCAAAGCATAGGGCTCCAGTTGGGGCCCTACAGATACTCAGTTTGGGCTTTATCTCATCCTCTCCTGGGGCTTCCATTGTCCATTCCTCCACCCACCCAGGATTGTTCTGTGCTTTAGCTTTTCTCCCAGACCCCTCCTAGCTCCTTCTACTGCCAGCCTTGGGCTTTCATAGTTCTGTCTCTGCACTGTTCCCTTCTCGTTTCTCCCCTTCACCTCCCTTTCTCTGACTGTTAGGTGTTTTCTTGTGGTGGGTGGATCTCTCAGCTGAAGTTGTGTCTCTTGGGGATCCCCTTGTCATATTTGGGCTGTTCAGTTTGTAATTTCCAGGAGAGATTTTAGGGATATCCTCTCATGCTGCCACCTTGATCCCCCTTTGTTGCTTTTTCTTTTGGTGTCAAATCAAAACCAAGACCGATGTCAAGGAACTTGCTGTCTATGTTTTCTTCTAGGAGTTTTATGGTTTCAGATATTACACTCAACTCTTTAGTCCATTTTGACTGAATTTTTGTGTGTGTTATAAGATAGTGGTCCAGTTTCATTCTTTCATATGTAGCTACTCAGTTTTCCCAACATCATTTATTAAAGAAAGTGTCCTTTTCCTATTTGTATATTCTTGGCTTTTTAAAAAAATCATAGATTAATTGACAAAATGCATGCATTTATTTCTGGATTCTCCTGTTTCATTAATTTGTGTCTGTTTTTATGGCATTACCATACTGTTTTGATTGCTATCTTTGTAATATAGTTTGAGATCAGGAAGTGTGAGGCATCCAGCCTTGTTCTTCTTTCTCAGGAATACTTTGACTGTTTGGGGTCTCTTATGTTTCCATAGAAATTTTGTAATTTTCTATTTCTGTAAAAATTGTCCTTGGAATTTTGATAGGAATTGAATTGAATCTGTAGATACTTTGTGTAATATGGATATTTAAACAATATTCTTTCAATACATGAGCATGAAATACCTCCCATTTATTTGTTTCTTCAATTTCATCATTCTATTACAGTTTTCAGTATACTGGTCTTCCACCTCCTTGGTTAAATTTATTCAAGGCATTGAATAATGTTTTAGGCATTTTTTCCCTTTTGATATAACTATAAATGGAATTGTTTTCATTTTCCTTTCTGACAATTTGCTACTAGTATATAGAAACACAACTTATTTTTGTATACAGTCATGCACCACATAACATTTTGGTCAATGATGGACTGCATATATGCAGGTGATGTACCATATAGCCTAGGTGCTATTTAAGAGGGCTATACCACCTTAGTTTTTTAAGCACACTCTTAGGTGTTTGCACAGTGATAAAATCACCTAATGATGCATTTCTCAGAATGTATCCAAGTTATTAAGTGGTGCATGACTGTATTGATTTTGTTTCCTGAAACTTTACTAAATTTGTTTATGTATTCTAACAATATTTTTTTTTGTGTGTGGGGAGCCTTTAGGGTTTTCTGTAGATTACATCATGTCAGCAAATAGTGACAGTTTTACTTCTTCCTTCCTTTATTTTTTCTTGCCTAACCACTCTGACTAGAACTTCCAATAAAAGTGGCAAGAGTGGGATACTTGTCTGATTCCTGATCTTAGAGAAAAAACTTTCAGTTTCTTCACTGTTGATTATGATGTTGACTGTGGGCTAACATATATGGTGGCCTTGATCATGTTGAGTTACGTTCCCTCAATACACACTTTATTGAGAGCTTTTTTTTATTATAAATGGATGTTGAATTCTGTTGAATGTTTCTTCTGCATTGATTGAGGTAATCATATAATTTTTATCCTTCATTTTGTTCATGTGATATATCACATCTATTTGTAGATGTTGAACCATCCTTGAGCCTCTGGAATAAATCCCACTTGGTAATGGTATATGATTCTTTTAATGTATCATTGAATTCAGTTTGCTAATATTTGTTGAGGATTTTTGAATCTATGTTAATTAGGGATATTAATCTGCAGCTTTCTTTGGTTGTAGTGCCTTTGTATGATTTTGGAATCAGGGTAATGCTGGTCTCATCAAATGAGTTTAGAAGTGTTCCTCCTCTTCTATTTTATTTTTAGAAGAGCTTGAAAAGAATGGTATTATTTTATAAATATTTGATAGAATTGACCAGTGAAGCCCTCTGGTCCTAGACTTTTGTTTGTTGGCAGGTTTTTGATTACTGATTAAATCTTCTTACTAGTAATCAGTCTGTTCTCTTTCTTTGTGATTCAGTCTTGGTAGGTTGTCTGTTTCTAGGAATTTATCCATTTCCTTTAGGTTGTTCAATTTGTTGGCATATCATTGTATGATCTTTTGCATTTGTGTGCTATCAGTTATAACATCTCTTTACTATCTGATTTTATTTATTTGAATTCTCTCTTTCTTGGTGAAATTTTGTATAACTTATCAAAAAACCAGGTATTAGTTTCATTGATCTTTTCTATTATCTTTTTAGTCTCTATATTATTTATTTCCACTCTGATCTTTGTTATTTTTACCCCTCTGCTAACTTTGGGCTCCATTTGTTCTTTTTCTAGTTTCTTGAGGTGTAAAGTTAGGTTGTTCATTTGAAATCTTTCTTGTTTCTTATGTAAGCCTTCATAATTTGAATTTCCCTCCTACAACAGCTTTTGCTGCATTCTGTAAATTTTGGTATATTGTATTTCCATTTTCATTTTTCTCAGTAAATTTTTTTATTTTTCTTGATTTCTTCTTTGACCCATGGTTTATTCAGTAGCATGTTATCTAATCTCCACATATTTATGAAATTTCCAGTTTTCTGCTAGTAATTGATTTCTTATTTTATAACACTGTGGTCAGACATGATTTCAATGTTCTTAAATTTATTAAGATTTGTTTTATGGCCAAACATAGGATCTAGCCTAGAGAATATTCCATATGCACTTGAGCAGAATGTATATTCTATTGTTTTGGGATGAAGTGCTCTGTTAATTTTTGTTAAGTTCATCTGATCTGATGTACTGTTTACAGCCAATGTTTCCTCATTGTTTTTCTGTCTGGGTGATCTATCTAGTGATGAAAATGGGATATTAATTCCCCTACTATTATTTTATTTGTCTATTTATCCCTGTAAATCTTTTAATAGTTGCCTTATGTATTTAGGTGCTCCTATGTTGGGTGCATAATATTTACAAATGTCATATGTTCTTGTTGGATTGACCCCTTTATCATTATACAATGCCTCCTTTTACAGTGTTTGTCTTAAAATCTATTCAGTCTAATATAAGTTAAGCTACCCCAGTTTTCTTTTGGTTTCCACTTGCATGAAGTATCTTTTTCCATTCCTTCACTTTCAGTCTGTGTGGATCCTTACATCTGAAGTGAGTTTCTAGTAGGCAGCATGTAGATGGATCTTTTTATTTTTTTAAAATCCATTTAGCCATTCTGTGTCTTTTGATTGGAGCATTTAGTCCATTTACATTTAAAGTAATTATTGATAGGTATGTACTTATTGCAGTTTAATTGTTTTCTGGCTGTTTTGTGATTCCTTTGTTCCTTTCTTCTTGTGCTGTCTTTTTTTTTTTATTTGATGATTTTCTGTAGTGATATGCTGAGATTCCTTTCTCGTTATCTTTTGTGCCTCTACTATAGGCTTTTGCTTTGTTGTTACTATGAGGTTTACATGAAACAACCAATATATATAACAGGCTATTTTAATTTAACAACTTAATTTGAACACATTCTAAAGGTCTACATTTTCACTACCCCTCCCCACATTTTGTGTTTTTGATATCACAATTTATATCTTTTTTCTTATGTATCTGGTAACAAATTATTGTATAGTTATTCTTCCTGCTTTTGTAGGAACCCACCATTACAAAATTAATCCACCACATTTGTATTAGATTATTCTGAGCTTTACTATTTGAGGGCTGTCCAGAAAAAAATCCATCCATAAATGCCTCCATTTTTCATAGGGCTGGATACTTTTCAGACAACTCTTATATACTTACCTTTACCAGTGAGATTTGCAAGTTCTGTCCAGAAAGTATCCAGCCCTATAATATGAAAAATAGAGGCATTTATTGAAGAAGATACAAGAAATATTGTACATAGGACAATGTTGCCTCAGTCCCCTTCAAAGTAGGCATCTTGAGACCTCACACAGTTCTCCCAGCGTCTCTTCCACTGCAGGCCTTCCAGAATTTGGATAACTTTCAACAGATTCTTGACCATCTTTGAAGCATTTGTGCCACACTTTTATTTGCACAGCACTCACGGCATCATCCCCAAAAGGCTTATGAATCATCTGAATAGTTTCTGCAGAGGAATGTTCAAGCTTAATGCAAAATTTGATAAGAATCTTTGCTCTGCTCACTCAGTCATTTTAAATGTGATTTGGTTGTAGTGCCTTTGTTATCCAGAACATGTTATCCAGTACACATGTTCACTCAATGGTGTCTAGTGCCTCCACTGACTAGTGGTGAAGTCATCATTGTTCACACACACTCATTTTAGTTCACTATCCTTGGTTGCTAGGTTACATCAATATGTTGCAAACCATTCTTATTTTATTGACAATGGCTGGATTTTTTTCTGGACAGGTGTTCCTATGCCTTTTCATCTTAAACAAGTCGCTTTAACATGTCTTTCAAGGTCTATCTAGTAGTGATAAACTCCCTTAGCTTTTGCTGCTCTGGAAAACTTTTCATTTCTCCTTCAATTCTGAAGGACAACTTGGCTGGATAGGGTATACTTGGTTGGCAGCTTTTCCCTTTCAGCACTTTGAATTGACCTTACCACTCCTGCTGGCCTGCAAATTTTCTGCTGAAAAATCTGTGATAGTGTTTTGGGAGTTTCCTTTCATGTAACAAGTCTATTTACTTTCTTTTTTCCCTTGCTGCTTTTCAGTTTCTCTCCCTGTCTTTAATTTTTGACACTTTAATTATAAAGTGTCTTGGTGTGTCTCTCTTGGGTTAACCTAATTTGGTGCTCTATGAGGTTCCTGGATCTTTTTGTCATTCTTTCCCTAGGTTAGGAATGTTTTCAGCCATTATTTCTTTAAAAATATTTTCTGTCTTATTCCCTCTTCTTCCAAGACTCCTGTAATGCAAATGTTGGTCTCTTGATATTGTCCCATAAATCCCTTAAGCTATATTCATTCTTTTTGCTTTCTGCTACTCTGATTGGGTGAGTTCTACTCCTCTGTCTTCAAACTCACTGATCCTTTCTTCTGCCTCATTTATTCTGTTGTTGAACCCTTATATTATATTTTTCATTTCAGTTATTATGTTCTTCAGCTCTGTAACTTCTCTTTTGTACTTTCTTATATTTTCAATCTCTGTTGAAATTCTTACTTTGTTCACCCATTCTCCTGAACTCAGTGAACAATTTTAAGACTATTATTTTGAACTCTTTTTCAAGTAAGTCACTTATCTCTTTTCATTAAGGTCTTTTTCTGAGGTTTTATCTTGTCTTTCATTTGGGACATATTACTTTAATTACTTTATTTTTTGACTCTCTATGTTGGTTTCTGTGCATTAGATAAAACAGTCACCTCTCCTAGTCTTGTAGGAATGGCCTAGCATAGGAGATAAAACTTACTGTTTAACTCTGCCCTACCTCTCAGTTGTCTCTCAAACCTTTGTGATTGTCCAAACAGCCTACTTTATTTTTAGTGGCTCCCAGGAGTTGAGGGTGTGTGAAGACCCATCAGTGTCCCAAAGGGGAGGATATCTAGTCAGCACCTAGATTGGGGCTGAAAGCCAGACCCTCAGGCAGCAGCTTTTAAAGTATGCCAGTATATACCTCTTTTAGTGGAAGACTGGGAGATGGGTATTTTTGTCTACTCCCTCTGCACTGATCCCTGGGGTGATAGCCAGTTAAGAACTGTTTGTTTTCTATCATCCTATTGAACTTATGAACACAAGCCTCACTGGCCACCAGAGCCAGGTTATCAAGGAAAGTGTCCTCTGTGCAGGAGACACAAAAGCTGGGATGCCAGGTGTGTATACAAGCTTCTTCCTTGGAGACAGAGATGACCTAGGGTAGGGCAGAGAGAGAGAGAGCACAAAGGTGACACCAACTAGCCTTCCCTGACTCTGGAGATGATTATAGTCGACCCTTAGATCTGTGTGTAATGAGAGGCCTGCCCCTCAGGCCACAGCTATGAAAACAAGCTAATAGGCCTCTTTTACAGAGAGGCTGGGGCACCTCAATCTGTGACCTCTCTGCCGTGCCTTGGGTGGTAGCCAGTGAAGAACTGTTACAGTTTTGTGGGACCCATGGATGTAAGCCACTCTGGTGATAAGAGCCAGGGGATCTAGAGGAGCTCCCAGGCAGCAGTCACAAAAATTTGGGCACCAGGTGAGTACACAAGTACTCTTCTGGGAGACACTGGTGACTTGGAGCAAAGAAGAGGGATAAAGATGGAGCCTTCATTTTTGGAGAGTATTTTGGTAGGTGCATAGATGTATGTTAAATTAGAGGCCTGTCCCTCAGGCTGATGCTTTAAAATAAGCAAATAAGTCTATTTTTCATGCAAAATCTGGACACTTTTCAGCTGACTATCTCTGTGCTGGACCCTGGGGTGGGTGAGTCTGCATAGGAGCCCTTTAAGAACTGTTTGTCAGGTCACCATAGCCTTGTGAGTCTTGTGGATGTATGCCCTGTTGGCTTTCAAAGCTAGATGTTTTGGGGGCTCATTCCTCAGGTCTTAAAAGCTGGGGTGCCAGATATGGGATTCAAACTTCACTTCTTGAGGACCCAATTGTGGGTCACTGTGCTGGAGATGGGGTTTATGGTGAGATTGTGTCTCAGCCTCTCCTAACCACTTCCATGTGGGGTTTTTCTCATTTACACAATGTAGTTTTTGTTAAGAGGAAATTGTTCTGTATGTAGCTATAGATCCAGTGTGTCTGTGGGAGGAGGTGAGTTCAGGATCTTCCTATGTTGCTATCTGGAACTGAGCTCCTGTTTGTTTATTTGGCTTCATCTCATTTGTTTTTCACAACTCCTTCCTCTGAGATAGGATGCTCCTGTTTTATATGTGGAGAAACTGAGTTTCTGAGGGCAGTAGTGAGTATGCCCAGGGCCCATGATCAGGAAGAGGCAGAGCCAGGACTGTCACCCAGGTCAGGCCATTCTATGCCCCTTTGCCCATGTGTGCAATGGAATTGCCAACGCCCTTCACCAAAGATGACCAGGAGGAATACACCTGTAGGGGAACACATTTGACTTATTCCTCAGTGCAGTGAGAGAATACATACTATCAGGAATCACAGGTGTCTCAGAAAGACGTTAGGAAAAACCAATGATACGATTTGGCTTTGACTGGGTGATGAAGGGGCAGGTGTGCAGAACTGGGATTGAATCTAGGTTGGATGCTGTCAAAACATGTCTATCAAACACAGTTCAGTATGTGTTGAATAATGACACCGGGGTTAACTTTTTATCTTTCTCTGTTGTAGAGGGAGTTGTTGAACCACATGATATAAGAAATGCTGTGCAGTAGCATTTACAACTCTCAACAGGATATATTGGCCAAGTGTTTTATTGCTAGTTAATCTTTAGAAACACAAGAACTGTTAGTCCTATATCAGGTCTCCAAGCTAGGGGCTGAGATTATGACTCCAGGTAATGAAAATGTGTCCCAGAATCCACTTGGTTCTTCAGAGAGTCAAGAAACATTTTCTTTTAGTTTAGTCACAGGTTATTTCCCCTGTGGTGTTTACGTAGGTGTTAAAAAGTAGCACAGTAGACCCTCAATTAACTGGCACCCATGGGGAATGGTAGATGATGGATAAATGTAAGCAGACTCTCTATTAACTGAAACTCACGCAACCTGCCCGATGCTTGAGTTCTGGTTAACGTAAAGTCTACTGTACTTCCTGTAGCATAACTCACCCCTTTGCTAGCTACGAGAAAAATAGGGGTTGTATGATTGTCCTCTATAGAAAGAGCTGTTTGTTGGGCTTTCAGAGCAGAGTTTTATTTATGACTTCAGCTAAAAATTACTGATTCATTTTGAACCATCATCTCTAGTTGTTTTGCTCCCTTGGAAGAAGTTATGGTTTATAGAATTAGCATATAGAGGAAATCGGTGATCCCTTTTGGAGGTTTTTTTTTTGAAGAAATGATATAATTTTATTTTGAATTATTGGAGACGGTACTGGTAAATATCTGGGAACTTCCAACAATGAGTGAGCACATAGGGTGAGTGTGTGGTAGACAGATATAAGCCTGGTACCCAGTAAGAAGCGGTGTCCCACCAAAGCATACAGATAATATGGGGAAATAAGCATTATTTAATATAATGGGGTTTACCTCCATGTCCCATCATTGTGTGCCTTTTCTATAGAAGATACAGGTCATGTAGAAGTGCGTGTTTTAGATACAGGACAGGAGCTTGGGGTGATATTCCAAAATGTATGAGGTGGCATGTTATTAATTCATTGGGAAGTGACATGGGGGTAGGTCACAGAGGCAGTTGATCTTACGAGTACTGTGCTAATGGTAATCTTTTAAGTCATGCAATCTCAAAAGTTACTGAGGTTTGCTGATTTTACTTTTAAATTTTATTAGTTCTGTTTTTCTAGAGGATTGTGGAAGATAAAGATGAAGTTTCCCGAGTAAAGACAAAACTTTATACGGTAGATTGTCCATTACTTAGAACTGGAGCAACTCACAAAAATTTTTTGCCAGTTGCTTGAGTTGCAGGTAATGAAGAGTTTACTTAGATCTATCCGGCCTCTACCAATCCCCACGGGTGCTGGTTCACTGACAGTGTACTGTATAGTGCTTCTTAAAAATAGTACTAGCAAAGGAGTACCTCTGTCATTAGAATTAGGTGGGGGTTTTACAGGTTGGAAAATAAAAATAAGCACCTTTTTGGGGTTTGTTTTTGCCTCAGGTCCCACATTCTCTAGTGAGGAATGCTCAATCCACAGTGAAAATAAACGGTAACTGAAATGTATTTACAACCCCTGGCAGGAGAGGTGCGAAGTCCCCTTGGAAGTGTCTGAAGGGCCTTCAAGGCTCTGCTTCTTGCCCATGTCTTTACACTTTGTCAGGATTGTTTCATTCGCACAGAGGACATATTTTAGAGACATCCTTGATAATGCCTCTAACCTTGAGAAATGGTTTAATATTAGTGCCAATTTATTCCTGCAATTATGGGTAATATGACAAATTTTGTTATAGCTCCATGGTAAATTTTTTGGTGATATAAATGGGCTATCCTAGATGTAATGCACGACTTGTCCTATTTGTTTTTTTTTTTTTTTTCCTTAATCAGGGGCTGGTGCTGACAGTTACTAAGAGCCTGTCTGAATTTTTCCCACTTATCAGTGAGACTATAGGAGTATTTCTTTAGGCGAATCTTGTTTTTTTAGCATAGTGGTCAGCCCAAGTGCTGCCATTAGGGTCTATGTTTTTGTGTCCTTTTATTATTACAGATATTTTCTTCATAGGAAAGCATCTAAAATGTCTTTGTTATACAACTTTTATAGACCTTTATCAAGGTTAGAAGCTTCTGTTTCTAAAGTATCCAAATTGGGTGGACCATCCCCCAAACACATTTATTTATACTATTAATACTTGAATTATAACCTATAATAGTCCTCTTAAAAAAAGTACTTGTACTTTGTTTTCTTCAGACATGAGACTACCAGACAAGTATTAAAGCTGTTAATGTTATAAGCATTAATCTCATGTTTCTTTAAAATTTTGAGATGGCAAAACATTAAAAGTATATGCATATAGTAAACTTGGCATTTTAAGAAATAAGTATCAGTTAAAATTCTTTTTCTATCAGTTTCTTTTTAGAAACTGTACAATTATTTATAACAGCAGTGTCCAATCTTTTGGCTTCCCTGGGCCACACAAGAAAATCTCATAATGTTTTTAAGAAAGTTTATAAATTTGTATTGGGCCATATTCAAAGCTGCTCTAGGCCTCATGTGGCCCACAGGTTGAACAAGCTTGATTTAAAGATTTATGTATAAATTTTAAATTAATAAATTTAGGTCTAAGTTTTAAAGTTAGTTACAAATTCGAACATTAAAATTTCATTACATGTTAAGTCTTCATGAATGTGTAGTATTTTAAGAATTTTATAAAATTAAATCATTTAAAAAGACATCATTACTACTTTATTTAAATTCAATTATATTTAAAACTTTTAAATTCAACCTTGGCCTAGTACAAAGCAAACTACTGTTACCAAGTGTTTCACCGTAAACCAAGCTTGTCCAAACCGTGGCCCTCAGGCCACATGCAGTCCAGGATGGCTTTCAATCTGGCCCAAGAAATTCATAAACTTTAAAATATGAAATTTTTTTCAATTTTTTTTTTTTGCTCATCAGCTATCGTTAGTGTTAGTGTATTTTATGTGTGGCCCAAGACAATTCCTCTTCTAATGTGGCCCAGGGAAGCCAGAAGGTTGGACGCCCCTGCCATACACTACTTGGCCAACTCCCCTCAGGGCTCCAGATATGGTGGGTGGGTGTGTCGCCACATACCTACCCTGAGAATTATTTGGAAATCCCAGGTAACAGCAGAAACCTTTGTATTTCTTCCCCTTTTCAAGTGTGTGGCATTTCTCAGTCCCGCTGATGAGAGAAGCCCAGGGTAAAGTGAGAACTTAAAGGCAGCCATATGGGCGTCTCTGGTGATTCTTACGAAGGAGCGAGTTTAGGAGCCCTGAGATATCCTGATGGAGGTAAACTGTACCAACATTTTTTTTTGTAAATGAGGTTTAATGATGCTCACTTGTTGTCATAGCTTTGTAACACCTTACTACTTGCTTTGGTGGAGACCAGGCCTGTCCAAACTGCAGCCCAGGACGGCTTTGAATGTGGCCTAATACAAATTCTTAAAACATTCTGAGATTTTTTTGTGACTTTTTTTTTTTTTAGCTCATCAGCAATCGTTAGTGTATTTTATGTGTGGCCCAAGACACTTCTTCTTCCACTGTGGCCCAGGGAAGCCAAAAGTTTGGACAGTGCAGGTGTAGACTCTCATGCCTTAAGTATGTCCTGACTTTATAAGTGTCACAGGAGACCCTGCCATGGAGACTCTAAGGTCCAGGTCTGCCTGGAGCCCTGACTGTGGAGGGGTCTGGTGTCCCCAAGGGGCAAATAATGGGGTAGAAAAGTGGTGTGGCTGGTTTACTGAGATTTGGTATAAAGCAGAGAAAAGGTCAGACTCAACACCGCTGAGTACAAGGTTTTAGTTGACCACTCTAACCTTCTTGGGGATGGCTAGAGTTCTTTAGGATGTACCTGACCTCAAACAGAACAATTATGTTTAGCTTCTTGTGGTTACCCAGCAAAGGCTATATGCCCATGGGCTGCCTTTAAAACAGGAAATAAAAGATGAGAAAAGCAAGTTGGAGCAGGCAAGGCTTTCTGCAAGGTTAAACCGCACCAATACATCCTGGCATACCAGATGAGCCTGATGTCTGTGTAGTCTCTATAGGCAGCATATGGAGAAATTGTGGGAGTTCTAAAGTTGAAAAAAGGGTCAACATACCTCTATTTAAAAGAAAAAATTTCAGATGTGTATACACTTTTTCTATCAAGGACCTTCAGTGATTGCCATGGAAATACACAGAATTTAATGAGATCACGGAGGTTCCAGCCATGATGAATCAAATGCCATAAAATAAGTGAATGCATGGCTCACGTTGGTGTGAGAGAGTCGAACAAATGCATCTTGCATGTATAAAAAGAAAAACAAACAACAATACAAGGCTTTTGAAAAAAGCATCATTCATTTCAAAGTACAACACAAAGTTGTATTTTTAAGAAATACACAGTCAGTCTTGTATCAAGACTGGCTATGTGCATTTCAGTTTATCTTTAAAATAAATTCAGGTATACAAATGTCACATACCTCAAGTACAAACAGCACAGAAAATGCAAATGGTCTCAACTGAATGTTTTTACATTCATTCACTGTTCTTAAAGTTGACTTACATTTCTGTAATCTGCTTTTAAACCAGGACAGCCTTATTTTAAAAAAATACTCTATTTTTCAGCACAAAGTCCTCATACATTTTTAAAATTAGATCTTGGCGCATAATATTGAGAAATTATTAAAAACCAAACTTGGTAATTTAACAAAATTGTCACATGCCAGGATTTCTGAATGAACTCAAATTATTTCCTTAGCTGAAATGGTCAAATTTGTGTTCCTACAGATAAATAAAGAATGAAAGGAGACAGGTGGTGGAAACTTGAAAACAGTTAAAGTTTTCAGATGTACAGGTCTTATTATAGTTTGTGGCTGAGTTCAGACTTTTCTAAAAGCACAATAGCAAATCTCATGTTATCATAATTGCAAGAAAGATCCCAAAGCTGCAAGTGGTATAAGCCTGCCCTGCTTGAGTGTGTTTTGCAAAGATGGGGTGGTGCATGGGACGCTGTAGCAGTAAGAACCTCAGAGAGATGTCTCAGAAACTGGCATATGATTTAATGAGGGACCCCATTTTATTTATTTTTTTTGCCTAATTGCAGTTCTCATGAGGGAAGTGTGAATTTGACCAAGGGTCAGAGCTTCTTCTTCCGATTGCGGGGCTCCATATGCGCCATGGGTTGTAGGTCTGTCCCAAGTCCTCGGCTGGACTGGAGGCGGAAGGAGCATGAGGGGCAGAGTTTTCTGTGCCCATGAGGCTGATGCTGGTCAGCGTGCTGGCTGGAGTGGTGAAGGGGAGGGTGCTGTTAAGGTTGCTGGACCAGATGGAGTTGCTGAATGGAGTGCTGGACCACAAGCTGCTGGTGCTGCCAAGGATCGACTGGTAAATAAAACACATAACATGGGCGTGAGGCTCGAGACGGGCAGGCAGATGGGCCAAGGGTGAACTGACCTGCTCTACAAAGAGAAAATACAGAGGCCAACCCCACGGCTGCTCAGTTGTTTACCCTTAATTTCTTCTTTTTTCAATAATTAAAAAAATTTTCAGTTACAGTTAAAATGCAGATTATAATAGTTTCAGGTATAAACATAGTGATTAGACAATTATATAACTTATGAGGTGATCATCCCGATAAGTCTAGTACCCATATGACACCATACAGTTATTACAGTATCACTGACGTATTCCCTATGCTGGACTTTACGTCGTGTGACTACTTTGTAACTACCAATTTGTATTTCTCAATCCCTTCCCTTTCTTTCACCCAGACCCCTGAACCCCCACCCATCTGGTGACCATTAGTTTGTTCTCTGTGTCTATGTTTGTTTTATTTTGGTTTTTAGATTCCACATGTAAGTTAAATCATATGGCATTTGTCTGTCTCTGTCTTATTCCACTTAACATTCATGTTGTTGCAAATGGCAAAATTTCATTCTTTTTATGGCCAGAAATATTCCATTGTATATATGGAATATAAAGAACCTTTTCTTTATCCAGTCATTTATCAATGGACACTTGGTTGCTTCCATATCTTGGCTATTGTAAATAATGCTGCAATGCACATAAGGCTGCATATACCTTTTCAAATTGGTGTTTCAGGTTTGTTCAGATAAATATCTAGAAGTGGGATTACTGGGTCATATAGTAGTTCTGTTTTTTAATTTTCTGAGGAAACTCCACACTGTTTTCCATGGTGGCTGCACCAATTTGCAATCCCACCAAAAATATACGAGGTTTTCCCTTTTGTCCACATCCTCACCAAGGTTTCGATACCTTACTGAGTTGTTTGTACAGTGCTGCCAACATAAGCACGTGATGGCAAGTTCGTGAACTTAACTGTCAGATATTGGGGATGATGACAGCTCTGACGGCCATTTCATTGACTGAATTCTTCATTTTTTGACTGGCTCTTTTTTTATGTCACTTCGGTGGGGCTGTGGTGGCAGCTGAGTGCACTCTTCAGACGAATGTGTTATCTGTGGAGTTGCTGGGGTGCTGCTCGTGTATGGTCTGAAACTGACCAGCAGGTGTGTTGGTTTTGGAGCCTCTTGAACCTGCCTTGGGGCCACCTGGTAGTGGCTACAAAGTGATCTGTGGTTGGCTGGGCTTGGAGGCACTTGGGAGTCTATTCTGCAAACTGAGGCTGGCTGCTACTGTGTCTGGCTTGGGACCCTTTGGTGGGTACCACGATGTGAGCTGAGGCCACCTGCCACTAGTGCTGAGTTTGTGACCATTTAATTGAGGCTGTGTTCCAAGTCCAGACTAGCTCCTGTTTACGCCATCCTGGGACAACCTGATGGGAGTTACAATCCAAGTTGAGATGGGTCTCTGCTTGTGCTGGGCTTAGGTTAGCTTAGCAAGAGGCACTTGGCATACCAGGCCTAGCTGCTACTTGTCTGGGATTTGTGGACCTTTGAGAGAATTTTGGAAAAGTCTGCAGTACGGAGCTGACGCACGTCACTTGTGTGGAGGAGCTCCTGGAAGAAGTCTGGCTGAGAGTTGGGTGGGGTCTCAGGAAGTCACCAGGGCGGGTGAAGCGTGTTAGGTTAACAGAGTGCAGATCTGGCACCTACCTGCGCTGGGCTGCTGGGCCGGATGGGTAGGGGGAGAGCTCAACAAAGGGACAATGTCACCTGCCAGGAGTTCAGTCCCCAGAGGCAGCTGCCCTGACCGGTGGCTCCCATCCCTTGTCCTGAAGTTAGTTAATTCAGCTCCTCCCCCACATGTCCCTGTGCTTTTCAAGCTGCTGCCCCAGTGCTGGAGCTCAGAGTGAGTGAACCTGAGCGTGGGCCCTTTAAGAGCGGCTCCTTGGTCTCCAGTAGCACTTTGTCTCTCTTGGGCACAATTCCTACTCGTTTTCACAGCCAGATGTTGTGGGGGCTGCTCCTCCTGGCACCTGAGAGCCCAGTGTATATGGGGGGTGGGGAACCTCCTGGTTCCAGGTCGCTGCCCCTCCTATGAGTGGCTTCTTCTGTATGTCCTTAGTTCTAGGACTTCTGTCCAGCTAGACTTCAGGTGGTTCTTGATGGCTGCTCTACAATTTAGTTAATCCTGATGAGGTCGTGGGATCTGGCAAGCATAGTGTTTACTTACTCTGCCATCTTGCCTCTTCTCATAATTTCTTGCCTGTAATGGCTCTGAAGACTATTGATGGGTCTCTTTGGCAGATACGGAGACAAAGCAAGGAGACAATAACAGTACTAACCCACCCCTTCCCAAGTGCTATTTGCTGTTAATAACTGTGTCAGTGACATTTAAGAGACAGTGGCAATAAAAACAAGTGAGCCCTGAGTACTCACTGTGGCTGTGTGGGTTGGGGAACCGGAACTGGCAGGCCAGGAAGGGCTGGGATCTGTCACTGGAGAGTCCCAAAGGTATGAAGGGCCACTACTAAGCTCATTCCAGCTCCTCTGTGAGGCCTGATTGCACGATCGAGATAACCCAAGTTTGCTGAAAACTTCTGAAAATAAGGACACAATCATCAAGTCCGTACTTTATTTTGCTGGGCTCACGTAGGAGAGGATGGGACATTCACTAAGTGGCACATATCCCACCTCTATTCACTTGGAGCCACCATACCTACTTTGTCAGCTCCCACCACACTCTAGAGAGGGTAGGGAGCCTGAGGAAGTTCCCCAGAATTCAAGCACATGGCACACGATTTGAATACTTTACCCAAAACTATCACTGGATGACATCAAATGCAAACATCCCTGAACTCTGACATTATAATCTTTTCTTGAAGTTCTTAATAAGTGCTATGGAGCACAAACCCAACAAGGACGCACACAGCATCAAGCCTGTCCCACTGCACCTCCAGGCTGGGAGGGGACCCGTCTGACAGGCTCTTGCTAGGCGCCCCCGGCATCCAACCAGCACAGCAAGAACAGACCCGCTTCCCTAAGGTCAGTCCACATATCTTACATCTATCAGTACCTGACTGCAAGTACAAAGAAATGCATCTTCTAAAAATGTCTACAAATGACAATCATGCTTTCTTCTCTTATCTCAAGTGTTTCTCCACATATAAAACTAGACCTCATCTTCCTTCTTTCTTTGTCCACAGGCTTATTAGTTACAGGTCTAGTGTTAAACAAACACTCACCACCGGTTAGGTTAAAAGAATTCCCAAAGGCGGAGAACGAATTGAGGGGTGTGAAGTCAGGGCTGCTGGGGTTGCTGACAGGACTCCACAAACCCGAGCTAAATGTTACAAGAGGAAAATGCAATGCAAAATTTATGACAGTTAGTGGAAACGGATCCATTAAGTACAGCTTCACAAGCAGGAGATGCTGCTTCAACTGGGGGTACTCAAACATTAAACACAGAGGGGAGAACTGTAAACAGCTTCTCTACCACAGAGGATTAAGGCACAGTCCTTCCTTATCACAAGCTGAGAGCCTGGTTCAAAATAAGTTTTGCGGTAAAAAGAGATTTCTTCCTAATATTTACTTTTTGGTAATGTAAGATTTATTGAACTATTCAAACCCAGGACTCATTTTCTTTTACTGCCAAGCAGGTACACTTGGGGCTCTGCTTATTGACAGTTTTTACTGTGACTGTTGTTTCCCTGGGAAGGCGAACTGAAGCACTCACTGCACGCCACCATACCCACTGCAGGCGCTTTGGGTCAACAAAGTGGCACATCCCATAATTTACTATAAATTGTCTAGTGTTTGCTCCAATTTCCTTCCTCTCAGATACATTTTTGTTCTTTAGTTTCTAATGATCAGACCACAGCCTTTCTTACAGGAGACTATATGGAGAAGGATGAGAACAGATTGAAAGTGGGAACGCGAATGTCCCTGTGTGCTGGGATGGGGTGTGTTGCGTGTGTCTCCTCCCTGTCAGGGGAGCATCTGGGCTTTCTGCTTCCACCCACTGGACAAGTGCTGCCAGAGGCCCGCACCGCTTCTGACAAAGGCCTACTTGTAATCAAGGGAAAAAAAATGCCTGAAATGCAGGTATGGCTAGAACAAGATGCTAACCTGACTTGAGAGCCCTATCCATCTCTCTGTTGGATTGGAATGGTCTACTGTACCTGTCTGAGCCATCGCTGTCAACAGGAGTGTGTGAAATACCAAGGCTGCTGGAAAAATCTGTTTTGTTTGAAGAAACTTTAGCAAAGCCGTTCCCACCTGTAACAACGGACTCTGAATCAAAGGCAATTCGGGCAAAAGGTAATTCCACCACGCCTGCAGCCCCAATGGGACAAGCCTGGACAATAGGCCACTCACCGGGGCTCTTGTCGTAGCCAGCCGTGACTGCAGCAAAAGTGGGGTTGCCATTCTTGCCAGGGAGTGAGGCTGCTTTTGTCAATTTGTGTTTGCTTCCATTTGGCTGCTTGGTTTTAGGATCACTAAGGGAAAAACAAAGAGAAAACAACCCAATCCTCGTCAGCCCTGCCCATGGAGGCCTGGGGGACACTTGTCTCAGGGCTGTGGCTCCTGCATGGCTGAGCGCAGGCAGTCAGTGCCTTCACTGTGGCTGGCCCATGTAAGTGCTCTGGGACCTCCGACTGTGCATCAGTAGGACATAAAGGACTTGGGGGTGGGGGAAGGTAAGAAAATACAAAGTCACTGAAAGAGACCAGGGCAAGGATCACACTGCAGGGAGTGGAAAGGATGTTTTAGAGAAGAGCACCAGGAAGGGACTACCAGGCAGAGGCAGTGAACAAGGAGAATGTGAGTGCCTGGCAGGTGACAATGCATGGCGAACCAGTTCTCAGTCTCCTCCCCTATTAGGACAGGCTAAGGGGCTCACAGTGGTGAGGGCCCCCAACAGGGTGGCCTCCTCCAGCCTCAGTGCCAGCTGCCTCTTCTGGCAAGAGTTCAAAACCAGGCAGGGACACTGTAATTTTCTGCTGCTGCTTCCTCATGTGCAAAGCAGGGCTGGGAACAGTACCTAATGCATGCCTGCTGGGAGGATGAAATGCAGTGACAGCTGTGTGGTGCTGAGAACAGTGCTGTTACATGGTCATGACTATCACTGTGGTTACTATTACTCTAGAAGTCAGACAAACAAAAGTGTGGCTGTGCCTCCAATGAGGAGTGATAGTTGAGGTGTCCCCTAGCTGTCAGGAAGCCCCTTGCTGCACGCATGTCACCTACTGCAGCAGCAAGTCTTGTTGCAGGTCCTGCCTTGTTAATTGCTAAGCCAAACTGCCCTACGGTCAAAATAAACATCCCATAAACCCTTTTCTGCAATTCTTCTATAGACCTTCACTTAATGCTCAGTGTGCTACTGACTCTTGAATTAGAACCTAATTCTAATAAGTTAAATGATGCATTTCCAGTCCATGGGTGGTAAAAGCAATGGGAAAGAAGGGGGCACTGCTGGTGTTGGGCACCGACGTGGTGGCAGGGAGGGAGATGTGACCCTGGGTAAAAGGCAGAACTGTCAACGGCAGATACAGGAGGCGAGACAGGACAGCAGTCTTTGGCCACTGAGCGTTTCTGTTTAACGGGAGTGAGCCTCAGGTTTCTGCAGCACTTACCTGTTTGAGGAACAGGAAGTGACCGGTGAGCCTACCTGCTGGAGCTGCTGTTGACAATGCTGCTGTAGCTACTGCGGGATGCGAGCAGGCACGGTGCAGCGGGGGGAGACGGAGAGGCAGGTGTCGGTGAGGTCTGGCGTTGTTTTAAGAAAATGTCTGCGTTGAGGGTTTGCAGAGAAAGTTTATAAAGACTATCGGTAGCTGGAAAATAAAAATAAAAGGTCTCATTAATATAATATTTTACCTTTCAAAATCAGTTACTTTTGGTGTTCCGTCTGATACTACATAGAACTCATGTACTTCTACAAAACTAAAGCTTTTATGTGTGTTCAGTTCAAAGGTTTAAAGAAAGTAAGGGAAGCTGCTGCTCTCTGTATTATGGGGTGTTCTTGAAATCACCAGCAGGGCCCATTGCTCTGCTGCATGTGCAGAACCTCCTGGATGGGTCTGGCTCTCTTTCCTTCTCTTACGTCTTTCAGGGATGTGCAGGGGAAATCACTGTGTGGGACTGAAAGTCTCTGCTTCCAGAGGCTCACACCTGTGGCAGGTGCAGAGCCCTGGGGAAAATATCTCTGACTTCACCGCATAATACCTGGTGCTCCAGTACACCTGATCTATAAGGTTACAAACTCCTAATATATTCCTGGTGCCCATTAGGGTAACGTCCACTTAGCTGTTCTAAAAATTTAAAACAAAAAATTTCTAGTGTTGTGACATATTTCTTCTGCCCTCACTGAATAGAAACACACATAACTTTAAGATGTAAATGCCATGCTCATCTCCTCCCACGACTATATCAAAAGGACAACTAAATTAGAATCAGAAAAAGAACGAAGCCCAAAGTGAGCAGAAAAAAGAAAAAAAAAAAAAGAAAAGATCAGAGCAGAAATAAACAATGCAGTCTAAAAATATAATAGAAAAGATCAATGAAACCAAGATTTGATTCTTTGAAAAGATAAAATTCCAGCCTCATTAGGAAAAATTGAGAGGACCTAAATAAGTAAAATCATATGAAAGAGAAGTGATGACTGACACCACAGAAAAACAAAGGATTATAATAAAATACTATGAAGAATTATATGCCAACAAATTGGACAACCTGGAGGAAATGGATAAATTCCTAGAAATATACAATCTCCTAAGACTGAATCAGGAAGAAATAGGAAATCTGAACAGATTGGTGACTATTATTGAAATGGAATTGGTAATCATAAAACTCCCAACAAACAAAAGTCCTAGACCTGATGGCTTCATAGGGGAATTTTACCACACATTCAAAGAAGAATTAACACTCATCCTTATCAAACTATTGCAAAAATTTGAAGAGGAGGGAAGGCTCCCAAAAACTCATTTTATGAGGCCCATATTACCCTGATACCAAAATCAGACAGATGTTAGCCAAAAAAAAAAAAAAAAAAAAAAGCCCATGTCCCTGATGAACATAGATGCAAAAATTCTCAACAAGATAGTAGTAAATAATATTCAGCAATACATTAAAAAGATTACACACCATGATCAAGGGATTTCTTCTCAGGAGGCAAAGTTCAATATTCACTCATCAATTAATGTGAAAAACACAAGATAAAATGATATGATCATATGAATAGAGGCAGCAAAGGCATGTGACAAAATCCAACATCTCTTTATGATAAAAACTCTCAGCAAAGTGGGACTAGAGGGAACATACCTCAACATAGTAAAGGCTATATATAACAAACCCCAAGCTAATATCATACTCAACAGGGAAAGGCTAAAATTGTTCTCCTTAAGATCAGGAACAAGACAAGGATGTCCACTTTAACCACTTTCATTCAACATAGTATTGGAAGTCCTAGTCACAGCAATCTGACAGGAAAAGGAAATAAAAGGCACTCAAATTGGAAAAAAAGAAGTAGAAGTGGCATTATTTACAAATGGCATGAAACTATATATATATAGAGAGAACTCTAAAGTAGTCCACCAAAAAAAGAACAAACAACTATTAGAACTAAAAACTGAATTCAGTAAAGTAGCAGGATACAAAATTCATAGTCAGAAATCAGTTGCATTTTTATACACCAATAACAAACTGTCAGAAAAAGAAATTAAGAAGACAATCACATTTACAATAGCATAAAAAATAAAATACTAAGGAATGAATTTAACTGAGGAGATAAAAGACCTGTATTTAGAAAACTGTGAGACACTGAAGAAAGAAACTGAAGAATATACTAATAAGTGTAAGGCTATACTGTGCTCATGGATAGGAAGAATTAACATCCACACTACCTGAAGCAATCTACACATTCAATACAATCCCTATCAAAATACCAATGGCACTGTTCACAGAATTAGAACAAACAACTGTAAGATTTACATAGAACCAAAAAAGACCCTGAATAGCCAAAGCAGTATTTAGAAGAACGGAAAGTTGGAGATATCATGCTCCTTGATATAAATTATACTACAAGGCTAGACTAATCAAAACAGCATGGTGCTGGCATAAAAACAGACACATAGATTAATGGAACAGAACAGAGAGCCCAGACATAAACCCATACCTATATGGTCAATTGATCTATGACAAAGGACGCAAGAATATACAAAGGGGGAAAGACAGTCTCTTCAATAAATGGTGCTGGGAAAACTGGATAGATACATGCAAAAAAATGAAACTGACCACTTTATTATACCAGATACAAGAATGAACTCAAAATGGTTTAGATTAAAATGTCATACTCAAAACCATAAAAAGCCTAGAAGAAAACGGGTAGTAAACTCTACGACATCGCTCTTAGCCGCATTTTTTGGGATATATCTCCTCTTGTAAGGAAACCAAAGAAAAATAAACAAATGGAACTACATCAAACTAAAAAGGTTTTGCACTGCAAAAGAAACCATCGACAAAACAAAAAGACAACTTACTGAATGGGAGAAGATACTTGTCAATGATATCTGAAGGGGCTA
The DNA here is from genome assembly GCA_004026885.1 of Lyroderma lyra. Taxonomy (NCBI): domain Eukaryota; kingdom Metazoa; phylum Chordata; class Mammalia; order Chiroptera; family Megadermatidae; genus Lyroderma; species Lyroderma lyra. The sequence continues at coordinate 42,263 of PVJL010000178.1, forward strand.
ATATCCAAAATATATAAAGAACTCATATAACCTAATACCAAAAAAAAATTTTTTTTAAAAAAATGTGCAGAGAACCTGAATAGACATTTCTCCAAAGAGGACATACAGATGGCCAACAGACGTATGAAAAGATGGTCAACATCACTAATCATCAGAGAAATGCTAATTAAAACCACAATGAGATTGCCTCACACCTGTCAGAATGGCTATCATCAATAAATCAACAAACGAGTGTTGGCGAGGATGTGGTGGGAAGGGAACCAACACCTGCACGCTGTTAGTGGAATTGCAAATTAGTGCAGCCACTATAGAAAACAATATGGAGGGTCCCCCAAAAATTAAAAATGGAATTATCTTATGACCCAGCAATTCCCCTCTGCATATTTATCTGAACAAACCCAAAACACCAATTCAAAAAGGTATACGCACCCTCATGTTCATTATTTACAATAGCCAAGATATAGAAACAACTTAAGTGTCCATCGATAAGACGACTGGATAAAGAAGACGAGGTACATACACACAATGGGACATTACCCTGCCATAAAAAAGAATAAAATCTTACCATTTGCAACTACATGGATAGACCCAGAGGGTATTAGGCTAAGTGAAACAACCCAGACAGAGAAAGATATATACCATGTGATCTTTCCCATTTTTTGTGGAATCTAAAGAACAAAATAAACAAAACAGAAACAAACTTATAGATCAGAGACAGATGGTTGCCAGATGGGAAGAGGGTTGAGGGGATGTGAAAAAGGGGAAGGGATTAAGAAGTACAAATTGGTAGTTACAAACAGCCATGGGGATGTAGAGAAGAGCATAGGGAATACAGTCCATGATGTTGTAGTAACTATGTATGGTGTCAGGTGGTACCAGACTTGTCAGGGTGATCACTTCTCAAGCTATATAAATGCCTAATCACTATGTTGTACATCTGAAACTAATACAATACGGTGTGTCAACTCTAATTTAAAATAGACAACTAAAAAAATAAAATAGACAATTATAATACTAAAAAAAAAAAAAAAAAAAAGATAACACCTTGTACATCTATCACGCCTACCTTGGAGCTGGTCAAGCTACTGTGATATGGAGAAGCATAAGGAAAGGGCACGGACCTCCGTGAATTTAGTGTCCATGAGCGCTCAGTCTTTGAAGCTGCCCACTCACCCAGTTATCCTGGCACAACTGTTCAGCCCCACTGCCCTCTTGTTTCTCATCCTTGCCCAGCACTGCTCTTCCCAGCTTGATGCATTTCCTGGTCTCCCTCCTAGGGGCCTTTCATGCCCCATGCGAGTCCTGTCTACAGTGAAGACAGTCTGCTCTGCTCTGATTGCCTGTGAGGGGTCTGTTCCACCTCACTTCTGATTGAAGCCTGTTCTCATGGTGCTTCCACTTCCCTTGCAATTCTCTCCTGCACCAGTTGCTCCTCCCCAAACAGAGGGCTCAGCTCAGGGCCTAGATAAGGCTACATGTTTCCTGACTGTGTCAAGGCCCCTGTTATGACACTGCTGAACAAAGCATCCTTCTCTTTGAAGCCCAAGTTACCCACCCTCCAGCTTCAGTGCCACCTTGTACCTACCTCAGGAGTTGTTTCTGACTTTCCTCAATGGTGTTGGTACCTTCTTTACTGTCCTTGTCTCCCCCTCCCCCTTTTGATCATGTGGCTAATCCCTTTCCTTATCTGCTCCGCTTTTTGCTGACCTGATCCCCAAGCTCAGGACCCATCTCAAATACCATCTTCTCTATGAGTCCTGCTCAACTCTCTCCACCCTCCTGCCCTCTGTGCAAGTCCCCCAGCAGAGTGTGCCTACCTGATATCACATCTACACTATAAGGTCATTGTTTGTACAAGTGTCCTGACACTTCCCTAGCTACCTCTAGTATGACACATTCTCTGACCTCTCCACACATCACCAGAAGTGACCTGTACCTCTTGTGATCTGCCCATACCTGTATCTCTCACCTGAATTTCTTAAGTTCTTTGCCTCCATCCAGCTTACTGAGGCTTCAATCACCCACTCCTCATTTAAATCCTCTTTCACCTTAAAGAATCTTGTTGTTCAACCCTGATTTTCCCTTTGGTGCACACAGGCCAATTGTGAGTTAAGTCTAACACTGCAATGAGTGCAGACAGTTGGTCCTAAGGCTGGCCCTCTCTTCATCCTAAGTTGGGCCATCAGACCCCTCCCTGTGCTTGTCTCTGTTGTCTTCTATTTCAGGCAAGGACCTCTGCCTTATTTTAGTAGACTGTGCTGCTATCATGATTTATTGCAGGTCAAATCCAAGAAACAAGGTCAAGAAGCTAGTGAGGAGAAAATAATGAAACCTTCACATGGGTTGTTTATATAAGAGATGTGGATAAAATTGAGAGTAAACTATATTTTTATAGAAACAATTATACTGTCACTGTATGAGAAACAAGGCAGATAAGGGGTTGTAGAGTTAATGCTCTCAAAGGAAAGAGTTTTTTGGATGATTCCTTGCTCTAAACAGGTCTTCCCATTTGGGACACTGGGCAGTGGTGTGCTGGGACACCAGCTCTGGGGAAACAAAAGTCCTGATGTGAACTGTTTGCTATTTCTTTGGCATACGCACTCCCACCATGGCCAATTAAACTACAACAGTTTAACAACTAGCAGACTATTTAACAACAGGCTTTTGCTGGCTGGTCCAAGCTGGCTCCAGCAAACAAATACTGGGTCTCCTTTTAAAGCAAGACGTCCCTGCAGAGTTGTCATGCCCAGAGTGGTCCCCCAGCCTCCATACTTACAGTTGCTGGTTTTGTGGACTGGCACGGAATCCCATTCTGGTGGTGGAGAGTCTTTTTCACCCTCTGAGCTACTGGTGTTGCCTAGTTCTTGACTACTTGGAAGGAATTTTGCTAGGGTAGGCGACCGGTTATCCACTAACTTATTTGTACCTGCACAGAAACCAGAAAAGGCAGTTGTTAATGAGGGTAATTCTTTCTTCAGGTCTATTTCAGTGAACCTTCTAATGAGGACAAGAACACAACCATATCCTTTTACATGAGTAATCACTATTAACTGATCTCTGGTAGCTCACAACTAACAACTGTTAATACAACCAATCATGGAAGTATCTGTATGACCTAGAGGAAAATACCTTTTGTTTTCTGGGAATTCCGTGGTTTGGAGCTGCTCGTCAACACCGTTGGAAGAGGGATCTTGGTTGGGAGGTTTCTCCGTTGTTTACTTTCTAATGAGGTTGGGTATGGCAGCTCTAAACAACTGAAGGACAAGCATGAAAGGAAATTAGAGTTCATCCCTTTGTTTTGGAGCAGAGAGTAGAAGTCATTGGCTGCTTCACAATTTCGGCTGTATGCTTCCTAGCCTGGTTTCCAAGGCATTACGTGTCCAGTCCTGACTCAGGGCAGCTAAGGCTGCCCAGGAAACTCGGCACTCGGGTGCTGACAATGAATGTGATGGTCAGAGCACCTGACTCAGGTAACATGCAGGACTGTCAGAACCAACCTGCCTTTTGGGGCTGCTGAGTGTTGGCATCCAGAGCATCAGTGAGGTTCCTGAATATAGAGATGCTGAAATGCCTCAGACTGTCTGAGAACTTTGAACACATTTTTGTCATAGAAACTATGGACTAAACTGGCTGAGGGCCTGGGTTACCTATAAATATCCACTTCAGAGGAGCAGAACTGCAGTGTTTGTCTAGGGTGAGTGGGGACAGATGAATGTTCTTTTTTATTTTTGAACTACGGGTTAACCCTAGGCAAAAGTTTAAATATTATTTTTATTGATTTATTTAGAGTATATATGTTTTTAAAAAAGATTAAGTGGTAAACTTAACATCATAAACATGTATAACTAGGATAATTAATCGGCTCTGAACTTCCTGTCAGCCAAGGTGAAATGGGAGGCACGATGGGCTATTTTAAGTTTCCACAGCCTCAGGAAGAAAACACTGAAAACATTAAAGTCTGCTGAGAGAAGCAATCTCTGGATAGATGGCCCATTTAAGGCAGCCTGTCAACAATGGGACTATGGGCCACAGAGACACTCTTCACAAAGCACTTCTGTAATGCCCAAATTCAAGTTGTAGGAGCTTAAGCTAACCTGGTCCAGGAAGGGCATTTTCTTGTGAAGGCAGGGCACAGAAGAGAAAATTCTGGATCATTATGAGAATTCTTCCAATAATCATCAGTGATCTCCGCCATGTTCCTGGTGATGGCTGGAAAGCTATCAGTTCAAGGATGAGCTCATAGCTTTTCATTAAAAATCCGATATGGATATTTAAAGTGATATGGGCCTGCCGTTTTCCACCTTAGTGCACTTCCTGTCCACAACCCTCAGGTGTGTGACTGTAACACACCACTCAGGTCTCCCCAGCCCCATCCTTCAGGCTCTTTATGCAGCAAGTCATCTTTGTTATCTCAAGTTCTCACTCCTAGAAGGCAGCTAATTCACACCAAATTTCAAGGTCAGAATGGTTCAAACTTTTCAGATCCAATGGCACCCAGCCTACTCCCTCCCATAAAAGCACATCATAGAACAACACATAAAGTGTGTCTTATAAATAAATGTATTTGAAAGGGAACTATTTACAAACATTTTATAAAGTACTAGGTCAAGGTCATTTTCTTTTCATTCTTGTGTTTCTTCATATTTCACAAATTTTCTGTCATAAATAGGTATTATATTTGAAATTAGTAGAAGGGCTAAGCAAAAATCCAAAGGGTCTTGGTTAACCCAAATAAGAATTTTAGGCAGCATTAACAAACTGACATGAAAAAACCAACTGTTTACGAGTGAGATTATTAATGCTATAGTTTTATAAATCTTCCTTCCTTTCCATACTTTTGACTGACAGGGTTATTTAAAAACTTCCATCTTAAAAACAAAACAAAACAAAACAAAGCCCAAAGGTCCCATGACAGAGACACCCAGCCTTTTGGTGGTGGGGGTGGAGGTGGGCAGGTGTGAGTTATTTTTAAGTAAGTCCTTTATAAGTGTGGGGGTGTGGGCTATTTATACGAAGCTTAGCTCTGTGCCACTGTAAACTTCATTGGTTTTGGTTTTTAAGAAAAAAAGGTGCCAGACAACTATTTTATTTTTGCTGATTCATACCTTCCTAAATTAAGCCAAATGATATCTATTAAAAAACTTGTTTTAAGGCTTCTGAATAAATAGGTAAGAGCCAATTTAATTTAAGCAATTCTTTCTAAAAAGAGAAACCCAGAAAGGTGGTTCAGAGGCGAGGCTTTATTTCTACTCAGGTAACACCTGGGAAAAGAGCCCACTGGAAGTAGGGACGCAGATAGCTGAGGGCAAGGCTAGGGGCTTGCCCTGTGCGGATAGTTTAGAGGCCAGTGTGTGCAATGTGGCACCCACGGCCGCAGTGAGCAGATAATTAGAGTACAATTATTCTATTAAACATTCTGCTTACTTTAGATTACTACATCGAAGTTATATAAACATAAAATGTTGATAAACAGAAAACAAAATGACCAACCTAAACCTGGGACTCCCGGGGCCTTTCCTGGTTGTGCAGAAGTCCTGACTGTCACTCCCTGGCATCCTAAACTAAAATACAGTCTTCTGGAGGCCCACAGAGCCACTTGAGTGCTGAAGCTGATAAAATGGACAGACCAGGTCTCTGCTACTGCAACCTGGTGCTCTACGCTTCTAGGAAACGAATTTTGTGAAGTCAACTCTTGGGAGTCTGATAGGAAGGCTGCATGGGCAGAGCCTGAGGCATCCTTCAGGCTTTCTCACCAGTGACTTATAGGAAAATGAATGCTTCGACATTTAAGGTCTTCTGGCCTAGCGATGATATAACATTCCAATAATACTGATAATATTTAAAATTAATTTTTGATAAAACAAATATGGGTTAAACCCACAGCTTTAATTAATATTAGAAAATCAACTTTTTGGCTGATAAAAAAAATTTATTCCCAATCAGAGAGCGCTTCCAAAAGAAAGTCATGGATAATGATAACTCTTTCTAAACATGTGCATATATTTCCTTCAGATATGTGGCACCATACAGTAACACAATGAAAACACTTCTTGTTAGGTGACAGGCATTTCAGGTATCATTAATGCTAGGAACAGCAGTGACTGTACCTCAATGACAGCCCAAGGCATTTACTATTCTAACTCAACATGTAGACAGGGAATGGCTCTATTCAGAAAGGCCACCTTGCTGGTTACTATTAAAAAAAAAAAAAAGTCTATTTGTTTAACTCTGTATTTTATTGATGTAGTAATGAATTGTGACTTGCAATACTGTTACCTTCGTCCCTGAATTCACAAAAGCAGAAAATAAGATCTGTGAGTTTAAGAGATTAGATAAAGAGGGTTAGAAGATTAAGATACATATGGATTTCTCCAGTTACAAAGAAAATTGGAAAAGACAATTTAGAGCACACTGCTTAGACTGTCTTCTGGTACTGCTGTACCAAGAGACCATAAGTTCACTGTAAATGTCTCTTGAGGTTTCAGAGAACTCAAACCCTGGTGCAGTTACTGGCACTTCAGTGAAATCTACAAACTTTTCAAAACCAAATCTGCTAGTGGTCAACTTGTTAAATAAAAAATGAGAACATAACAGAAATCAGTGGAAGAGGGGTAAGGGTGAGATTAACATGTACTGTCTGTTTTGCAAATATCATGTCTCTGGTACTGAGTCTGAGCTAATAAAATAGATTTGGTGAAAGTCACCCATGGGATGGTTGTGGTGAGATAATTCTTAGAAGCTTGGTTTTTAAATTTATGATCACGAGAATTATCATTAGACGGTCTACTCTCATAAGATCTCTGCCTATGTAAAAACTAGGGTTTTTTATAATTTGGATTTTTTAGCCTCATTTATTTAAAAATACCTGATCAATAACCTAAGCCTAAAAAGAGCCCAAAAGAATAATTCCTAGCCACTAGTGAGTATTATTCTTGTCCTGGGATGCCAGGATATCAGCACTAATTAGTGCCCTGGGCTGATTTCTTTCAGGAGCGATACATGGTGTCAACCATGATTCCACATTCCTTCTAACTAGGTCGGATTTTCTCAACAATTTGTGGGATGGGTCAGTTAAACTAACAATTAGCACAAAAGAGTAAATTTTAGACACTCCATTACTAACCACTGCCATATGCTGTGTTATTTCTTAGCTCAGGGACAAGGTTAACATTCACTGCAGTAACCACTAATTTCTTCCAAGCTGTTGGTTCTACAGAACAGACTGCTCCTGCCTGAGTTAAGCTGTGTAATCTAAGGAGAGAGTTTAGCTTTTTAGTGTTTTTGCAAAGATCAAGTACTAGACCCAGTATAAGAGTTCTAAGGCCAATTCTAAAGATAACAAATACATCAGGCTGTCCTTTATCACTTCATACCTAATTCCTTCAACTTCCTGGGTTGATGTCCACTTACACAGAAGGCAAATACAGGCTTTCATGCCAATGGCCATCTTCTATGATGAACTAGGAAGGGCATTATTAACAATGCTAAACTAAAATTAGTTTAGTGGTTAGAGCCAAGGTTTAATAAAGTTATGAAGTAAACTTAGTTAATGACCCCAACAGCTCAGCTCTGGGAGACTTTGTAGCAAGCCTTTCCTGGGGGGCCTGCCAGCACCCCGTCTCATGGGGCTTGGGATGGAGTTATTTCATGGTAGACTTGTCTGATGGGTAACATCTGCCTGATTACCTAGGCACAGATTCTTCCACGCTGTACAGAACAGAATTCTAGATGCAACTGTAGCTCTGGGCTAGAGAGCAGGTCCTGAGCTCTCTCTGAGCTTAGTGTACAGATGTGGAATGGCTCCTGGCAGGGGAATGAATGAGCAACCTGAATTTTCCTCCTACATTTTCACAAGCTGTTACCTGACTTTTATGTGTCTGACATCGGAAGCACGTGACCATCCCTCATTGGTGAACAGCAGGCATGAGAAAAAATGCAAGAGGGATGTGATGCAATACAGGGCTTTTGCTGCAAACCCCACAAAGACCAAACGGCAAAAACATAACCCAGTTTTCACTAGTAACATCTTTACACACCTCATTTCTCTGTGCTCAATTCTTTTTCTCACCTGGGTTTCACATCTGTTGGGATTTCTTTTTTAACAGTCAAGAGTTTTTTGCTTTTTTGCTTCACGTGAGACATTTCATTTTCATGTTTTTCAGGCATGGCTTGTCTTCCCTTTTGTTTTTCGGTATCCTGTAAAAAATATACACTTAATTGCTGGGAAGGATTAATAAAAGTGACTGAAAGAGCCTGATTTGAAGAGACACAAAACCAAAGATACAGCAGATATATATATGTCATATATATAAAAACGATAAACTTCTTTCTTCAAATCTATCTGAACTATTGTGGTTCTGTCATTTTTTTCAACCTTTGACTTTTAATTGTGTTTTGTGAGTCTGTATTAGAAAGAGTGTCATTTTAATTTATACCCATATCCTGATTGGGGTGGGTGGTGGCACTGGTAGCAGCAAATTGGTAGCTTTTTATTTTTAAGACTTAGGGAGCAAAGCCTTACCTTTGTTTAAAAGAAAAGTTCAGCTGGGAGGGATTACAATGTACAGTTAAACACTGGCAATGTTCCTGATCTTGAGCACAAGGACAATCCAAGTTGAGAACACAAGAGTTCACACCCATTCACTGAGTGTTCACAGTGACACTGCAACTGTCAATAGTGTTATTGCGGGTTAAGGCTAACACTATTCACCATCAATGGAGGGGCTTTAGTTATTCATTCATTTTCTCAACAAACTGGTCAGGGCTGTGAGGTCTGGCAGGAGGGAGACATGCACGACCAAGATCGGTCAGCTTGGACCTTGGTACGGAATGCCCACTGGCCATGACTGCAGCACAGAGGAGCTGTCTCTCCTTGCTCAAGCGTGCTGCCAGGACTGATGAGGCCACACCCAAGCTGAGCCAGAAAGCTGTGCTGTGCAACTGGTCCTCCGACTGCTATTTTTGTCCATAACCAGGTGGTACAGAAGCCACGCAGGCTTTTATTTTAGTGATCTGACACTGCTGCAGCGTCTGACCACCGGCCAGTGGCCTTGTCTCCGGGACGTGGCACGTGTACATTCTGGTACAGGTCTTCTTTGGGGTGTGGCATGTGGAGCAGTGTGTACTACTCAGGTGCAGTGGAATTGTGTATATGACAAACTGGAAATAAAAAAATCACTGGTTCTTCATCATGGATTGTCTGAGTGGCACTGCATTCAAGGATGCACTGAGGCTAACTAGGCAGGGGAGGGACATACAGTGTATGGCAGAAGTAACGCTGGACCCTGTATGTGAATGTTTCGCACGAGATGGATAGCAATTGGAACATTTCACCTAAAGTGTCACCTAAATAGTGCCTGAGTATGATATTGTTATGTTACAGAATTACATGCTTATGAATTTGTAATAAAAGATTTGGTATACATTACCAGCTCAGAAAACAGGGCATTATTTGTGCCAGACCCTGTACATAGCAGACAGGACAGCTGTGGCTGTAAGGAAGTTAAGAGTCAGTCCAACAGTGCTCACCTTCAGTGTGGTTGTCAAGGCCGCCTGGACTTTAACAGGCCACACTGGGTCCATCTACTTGACTGTCAGGAGCAAATAACCAGAGAAAGGGCCAGAACACCTTCCTGCCCATATACCTGTCAGACCATTCTCAGTCATTCTAAGAGCACTTCCTGAGCTCCCGACTCATCAAGAGCTTTGTAGACTGTGAGCTCCTTGAAGGCAAGCACCTGGTCATTTGTTCCCTGTTGTTTGCCAAGGTCCGGGCACAAGGCCTGGCATTTGGGTGTTCAGTATGTATTTGCTGAATGAATGAGAAGAATAGGGTTGGAAAAGACACCCAAGAGAAAATGACCTGTCAAGTTTATAATCTAGTGGGCAAGAAAATACATACAACTGGCCAATAGGCCAGTCACAAAGAAATAAAGAGTACATGAACCCTCTGGAAGAATGCTGAGGAGGGGAGTAAGAACCAAGGAGCGGGGAGAAAGTAACAGGCATGGAGGCAGCAAGGAGGCCGTGAGTTCTGAGCCATGTCTTTGAAGACACTAATGACAAGAAAGGAGGAGAAGGAGGGAGACAGACACAACAGGTAAGAATTACGCCAGCAGGCGCACAGAGCACACAACAGGTGGTGTAGCCACCGTGGGGCCTGAGCAGTGGCTAGGAAAAAAGTTGGAAAGGCAAAGGAAGAGAGGAAAAGTTGTGAAGGAAGTGTGCTGAAAAGACCTCTCAAATGCTTATTCCTATTGCTGACTCTGCTGGAATTCCACTCAAAGATTAGCACAAGGCACTCTGCTTCTCTGAAGTCATCTATGAAAAGGGTGTCAAGCACAGAACTCCAATACTAGCCACCAAGTGCACCAAGGTGCATACAGCACCACCCAGGCCCAAAGGATGCAAAGGGGAAGGCAGTTGACAAGAAAAATAGTTACATATAAATTTTACTTTAAAAATTAATATACGTAGATGACACTGTTGATTATCCTTAAGAAGTGATTTTTTTTTTTAGGCCACTAGATTAAAACTGAAAAAGAAATTCTGGTCTACAATATTAAAGGCCACATTAGGGTCATTTTAAACTTGAATACAGTGATCTAAAAATAAAAATGCCAAAATAGACTAAGTCTTATCTTTTCTGTATATGGCAGGTCACAATAGTGACACCACCCTCTATTAAAAATAACACATGCTACTACCAAGCACTTTGCCATTGTATTACTGATGCTAATGAGCATGCTGAGAGCTGAGGTCTCTAGAGGAGTGAGGTAGCTAATGTGCTAGTGTGTGCTAGCCTGGGTCTCCAGTTCGTGGACTGCTAAAGCCTGGGATCTTTCCCGGGGTCATGTTCCCCTCCATGACAGTCACTGCTGTACCTGTGTGGGGAGTGAGCTGCCACTGAAGTGTTATGTCAGCAGTGATACGCCAGGAAAAGTCCAATCTAATTAAAATGGTATAATTCCTTCTCATCCGCTTTGGTACTTAAAATCTGAAACAAATTTCATGAGCCAAAGTAGTTACTATTCCAGATAGTCCCTGACTTTCAAACAGTGTTTCCAACTGCTAACTATTTTAGTTATTAAAATGTTTCCCAATGTTCTTCTCTGGGGGAAATGAAGATACTTGTCCCCTGAGCCATGACTTCTTTTTGCAGGAGAGCAACTGTGCAGGCATGTATGTGCACACTGGGCACTAATCCTCATAAACATGTGCATGTTACATGTAAAACGTTCACTGTGAGCTAACAAACCTGGTCTGAGGCAGTGTCTGCCTGAAGGCCCCGTCCTACCTCCCTGAGGAGGGGCTCTGTGTCTGGGTTGGAGGTCTCTGTGGTGGTGGAGGAGCTGTCATCATCAGCCAAGGGGTCTTTCAGCTCATCCTCCTGTGGCTTTCCCTTTCCCTTCCTTTCCTTCTCCTCTTGCTTCTTCGGTGGTTTAACCTTGCGCTGAAGAGGTTTTCCTTTCCCTGGAGATGAAAATCCAAGTAAAATAACTCCTGATTTTTAAATAGCTTGGAAAACATACCCTTTAAAATTTTTTGAAGAGGCTGGACTCTTACTGATTAATAAAGGTTTCTTTCTCTACTTTATTTTTGCTTAATTAAAGCTTTCAAATCACATTTGACATTTTGATTGAGGTGTAATTTTAAAAATCAACTTTATTGAGGTGTAATTTTTATATGATAAGATATACCCATTTTAAGTGTATAGTTCAGAGAGTTGTGGTGAACAGTAGTTTTGACAAATCTGTATGTCTATCTCAGAATAATTTTTTATACCCCGAGGGTGATGTAGCTTTGAAACGTCACAGAAGTAAAAACCAGAGATCTTTTCAAATCTATTTGGAGATGGAAGCCTGATGGTGACACAGGATGAGTTGCACATGCATCACTTTGGTGCTAACAGCCCTGGTGACAGAGCCACACTGGCTGAGTCCAAATCCTGGCTTTTGCCCAACCAAGGTGCGTGATCTTGGCCTCTCATCTGTAAGCCTGGGGAGGCAAGCCATCATGGGGCTGTAATGAAGAATTACACAAGGCCCTCAAAACGGTGCCTGGTGCGTTAAATACTACATGACGCTAAACATGGAAAGGGAGCACAACACAGCTAGGGAATTCCCATTATTTTAAAAGATGTGGGTGTTCCCAAGAGAAGTAAGAAACCAACTCACAACTTATCTGAGTGCCCATCATTTCCCAGGCAGTGTCCTATGCCCTGGGAATATAGCAGTGAGTAATACCAACAATGTGTAATCCTCGTCCCTGTGGAGCTTACATCTCAAGGGACTAGACAGTGGCAGAGAAGTCCCCAACTCCAGCAGCTCGGCCTGTGCCTGCAAAACCACCTGGGCAGGCTGTGGAGAGCTATGGAAGCCACAGGCAAACCCATGCTGCACATCTCTAAATATATCCTGTTGACAGTGGTGACTTAATACAGCTTATTTAAACTGTGACTGTTTTATGGCCACTGTTAATGGGAGCCTGGGACTCCTCACACTTTGGCATCTAGAACAGGGCTGGCAAACTATGGCCCACCGGCCAGATCTGACCTGTGGCCTGCTTTGCAAGGCTTTGAGCTGAGAATGATTTTTACTTTTAGGTTGTTGAAAAAAGAAACAGAAGAACATGTGATGAAGATAGTTTCTGGCACATCAAGCCTCAAAGATTTACTATCTGGCCCTCTACAGAAAAAGCTTGCTGAGCCTGATGCAGAAAAAGAGGTGAGGTTCAGACTGATTTTCAGGAACATCATTTCATCATTTCCTTTCATGCTGATTCCAGAAGGTACTAGAATTTGAAACAATTAACTGGCACATTAAATCTCAAAAAACTGAGATGCTTTGTCCAAGCTGAAGACTGGTCAGATGTTTACCCGAGACAGCCCTGCCCACCCGGAAGGGCGGGAGTCCCTCTCTGCTGGGGTAGAAGGAGCCTACCCTGCTCTGGCTCCATCAGCCCCAGGATTTCTCAGATTCTGTGAGTTCGAGAGTGGATGCTGAGAGTCCTTCAGTCTTTCCCACATGACCGAGTCAACCCTGCATGCCATGAATGATCCACTTGCCATTAAACAATTTTAGGTTTAAATAAACTAGGTTTACTGAGTGACAGGCACTATCTGCATAAATAGTCTGTATTTATAATAAACTGAAACTGCCTCAAAAAATAGAAAAGGGCTAAAGTGATTTTCTTTGGTATTACACTCAAATCTTGAAGCCATGGATACACAAAGGAGGAAAAGAAACAATTAACAAACCACAGTTAAGTTTAGAACTTGAGTATAAATTTACTTCATGAAAGAGTAGTTTATACTTGGTATCTCCAAACCTCCATTTTTTATTAACTTTTGTCCCCCTTTTCATTGTTAAATTTATTGAGGTGACAGTGGTTAGTAAAGATTACATAGGTTCCAGGTGTACACTTCTACAATGCATCATCTACATATGTGTTATGTGTTCTTTTATTAACTTCTTAACCTGCCACACTTGGACTTCTGCCTTGGCACCTTAATGAATGTGATTTTGAAAAGGTGAGCAATGACCTCTTTACTGTCAGTGCTAGTGACCTCCAGCACTCATTTTACAGGCCTCTCTGTTCTACTGGCCACTACGACACGTCCCCACACACCCTGCCTGGCCCCCACATCATCACCCTCTTTTGGCACATCGGTTCTTTGGATGTTTTTACCGGCTTTATTGTTGCTGGTGTTCCCTAGGGATTTGCCCTTCGAACTTCTCTTTTCTCTTTATGTTCTCCCTGGGAGCTTTCATTAATAAAACAGTAAGAAAGAAGTGCATGTCTCATTTAAATTTAAAAGCAAAAAGTCCCCAAGAGCTCACCCATGACCCAGCTGTTCATGGGGTGTGTACTGACCCTTGCCAAGTGTGTTTGTTCTTTAGAAACATCAAATATTGTTTACTCTAAAAAAACTAAACATACTTTTCTCATGGAAATCATAGGTCCATTTGGCTTGAAAGCCACCCTCCCAAGCTCTATTTCAGTTTTTTTCTAAACATGCTAAGGACTGGATCTCTCATTCTAACATCCTGAAACAAATGGGAGATTTCCAAATGTCAACACCACAGGTAACCACTGCTAGAGCCCCCTCAACAAGGAAATAGACATATAGTATACGGAAGTGGATGATGACCTTTTGTCAGATTCTTGTATCACACATTGACACTCCAGGCACAATTATTTTATGACATGCTGCACTGAGTTAACATATTGTAATTACAAGTCCCCTCTTCTTAAGACATTTGGGCAGTTCCCATTTTTCACTATTATAAAACATGATGTATGTAAGATTATTTCCTGATATTAAATGTCCAGATATGAACTCAGTGGTTCAAAACATGTGTGTATTATTTTATTTTTATGGCTTCTGACATGTTTCAGAAAACTTGCTGCTTTCTACAATCTACAAATAAACATACTTCTTTTTAACATAAGTAGCACTGAGAAATATTTTCTATATGTAATCTATGGATCCCAGGCTATTGATGCTTTTAGAGACATATAATTTGCATATCTAAATTGAAGAAAGAGAACTGTCATTTGACAGGTTAATTGTTAATCACTAACGATGAACTTGGGGTAAGCCCATCTACCATAGTACATTAAACATAAGCCTGCTAAAGACGTGACTATTGTAATCAGCTAGGACAGATTGTGACATGTGGTTGGCCACTGCTTATGTGTGAGGCACATGTGATAACCACTACCCTATGGAAACCACCAGCCAACCATTGCCTTTGTGATGAGCCCTCTTGCCCTTGTCCTAATGTTCTGACTCCAGTGGGTGGGGAAGAAGAGTCCTGGTGTCCCTGTGAGTCCCCCTGCCCCTCTATAAAAGGTTGGTCATTCTGATCCATTCACACGGATAGTTGGAAAAGCAAAACTGGGATACCTTCTAAAGCCCTAACCCTCTATCTCACACATTTTCCTGCCAAGTACACAAGTTCTGATTAGAAGTTTTAGACCTAGGAGGGAAGCACAAAGCTGCCCTTGGACTCTTAGCACTTGACTTCTACCATTGGCAAGAAGGTGGTGGAGAGGGTATGAGGTGCCTGACTGCTGACTGAGACAAGTGGTACTGTACTACTCCTTATGTTTATGTGCTTGTGGCAGGAGACCTGAGAGAAAACAGGGGAACATGGTAGAAAGCAGGCACCAGGCCCCACTTCACACTGCTCACATCTGACAATCATTCGTCAAGACTCAAATGGCTAATATCCAACAATCCCACCCAACCTGGAGAAGGGGTACTTTTTGCAGCTACTTAATCTTGGCAAGATGACAGGTTGCATCTCTCCTCAAAGCTAGATGTTCAGGTGAGGGCTTCTATGCCTGCTCTGAAAAATGGTCAGAATGAAACAGTTTCTTCATTGCCTTAAAGCCTAATTAAGTACATTTTTGCTAATGACTAAGTGGGTTCAAAACTGTTTATTGATAGAAACCATTTGTCCCTACTTATAGGGCACCTTGGGGCTAATCTCAGTGTATAATGGAACATAAGGTGGGCTGCTGAATATTTACGACAGAGTACCGCCTGCTGCTTAAGGGTCTTGATCTTCACATAACAGTGATGATCTGATTCTTATCAGATAATCCGACAGATAATCTGACTATGATCTGAGTCACCATAGATGCTGTGTGTGGGGGTGAGGTTGAGGGCACATCTCAGAGGCAAGAAGTAGATGAGGAGTTATAACTTAATCACCAGGGCCAATAGAAAGCATGTGGAGCACATTTCTGTACTCTCTTCAATGGACACAATGCCCATTCTGTTAGTGTCCTCCAATTCAAGCAGGAATTCAAGGCCAGCAAGTCTGGTTTTTCAGATGAGCTCTACTGCTTCCTTGTTATGAGAACTATAACAATGCTTTATTTTGGGCTTAGCTGCCCGGAAATTTGCAGTGTTAAAGTGTCACTTTAACACTTAATGGTAACAAGTAACTTTATTCCAGGTTTCTGTTGGGATAGCACCATAATTAAAAACAGATGAAACATCAAAAACTACTTTTTGTCTTTTACTCACTGTTTTATATGTGCTTTAATAATTTAAACCACTTCTAATCATTTTAAAAGTATCAACTATAAATTTCAAAACTATGTCTCATTTACTTTTTCTTACTGTCACTTAGTGGTACCTACAAGGTCGGACAATTAATTTCATGAACTCATCCTAGGAAAAATGATACATCCCTCATTGCTGGATATGACTACGGTCACCTTTGAAGCACTCCCCTTGGGAAGCTATGCCCCGATGCCAGTGCCTAGTCCACTCTTCAAAGCAATTTTGGAACTCTTTTTCTGGAATGGTCATCAGAGTTGTCATTGTCCCCCAAATCTGACCACTAAGTTTGCAAACTTGCCACTGTGTGCTTACATTGGCAGCACGGTACAAACAACCCGGTGAGGTGTCATAATCTTGGCAAAGACACCTTACCGGGTTGTTTCTACAGTGCTACCAACATAAATGTAGGGTGGCAAGTTTGCGAACTTAACGGTCAGATTTTGGGGATGATGACAGCTGTGTTATGGCCATTCCAGAAAAAGAGTTCCAAAATTGCTTTGAAGGGTAGACTAGGCGCTGGTGTTGGTGCGTAGCTTCCCAAGGGGAGTACTTCAAAGGTGACTGTCGTGATATTTAGCAAGGAGGTAAGCAGCACTTTTTCTAGGATGAGTTCACAAAATTAATTGTCCCACCTCGTAAATGTAATGATTACCTTGGGCAAGTTGCTTTGGCTCTCTCTTTCACTTTAAATAATTTCATTTAGTTCCCACCCAAAGAATTACTTCAGGAAAGTTTCACTTAACTAGCAAATGGTTTCTGAGAGCCCCTGGCAGCTATGGACCTAAGTCAAGCCATGTAAAGCCAGGTACAACACCTGATGGGAGTTTCTAGAGAATCACTAATTCTGGCAGGAGTCTAGTCTTCCTCATCTTTTGGCTGCTTATGAGGCCAATCAATAATAAAGACATGATTTATTGGGGTCTGTATTGATTGTATAAATTTATTTTCCCCTCTTTTTCTGAATGATACCTTTATGGGTATGATCAACTAAAACATACCAAAAATACACATGAAAAATACTCTTCAAAAGTTCTTTAAGCTAAAGTAAATAATGTTTTTAAAACTTTACAGCAATTACATTATTTTGTCTTGTTAAGCTATGTGCTTAGATAGTGAAGATACCTGTTCAGCCCAATAGGTAGAAAAGAATTCCTATTCAGTGAAAAAAATTTTACTTTTATCCCAGGGAAGGAATAATGAGTTTGCAAGATGCATACTGTATTTTGTTCTAGTTCTTCTTGTGTCTAGATACCATTGGCTGCATTAAAGAGAACCAATAAGGTACACAGGACTAGAAAAAAAGGCTGCACAACCAACACTTCACAGCAGAGTTAAATTATTTAGGGTTTTCACACAATTACATTCAGTTTAATTTTGGACTTGTTTATTGTAGAAATGAAATATGGATATTCAAAAGCAAACTTATTACAATTTAATGTGGGGAGAAGACAGCTTCTGTCCTTATTTAGGCATTTCTCTCTACTCCCTTTAGGGCAACTCCTCACCTGTCCCCCAAATCATCAATACTTCCACCGGCCCTGCAGCTTGCTCTGTTGGCTCTCCCATCCCTCAGCTTGTCCATGTTCTCCTGGTCTGTGAGGTTCCCTCCTTCTGGCATAAGATCCTCCCCTATCTTGCTAATTCCATGCAACTTGGCACATCCATCACTTTCCTGCCAACGCCCTGTGCTATCCTAGCCCCATGTCTTGTTGCTGTCCCTGTCCTGCCGAGCTCTAGCACGGTCTTAACCTGTCTGCCCATTCACCTTGGGCTGCAGAGTACACGGACAGAAATAACACAGCATGATGTGACCCTCAGCTGGGTCCCCCACATTGCCTACGGACCACTCTGTGAATCCACCTCTTGGGTCCCATGGACTCCCAGTCTACAGAAATTTTAGCTACTTGGGATTTGGCTAATCCACAGTTTATTTTCTGTTCCTACCTACCATCTCTCCCTTAAGTCTCAGAAGCTTTTGTTTTAGTTCAAATCAAAACTTCCTTAATTCTCTGTACTGTCTCCTCTCCTCCACCAATTCATCTGCATCCGTGTACCTGGGGATTAAGTGTCCCTTCTTCTATCATTTACTGAACTGGGTCTCACCCCATCCCACCTCCTTGGGCATTTGGTTTTACCTATTCTATTATCTCATTTGCTTCTCTTCTTTTTGGAGGCAGTGTAACACACAGTTACAAGCTGAGGGGTGAGATAAATCAGGACTGGATTAGCCCACACCTGCCTGATGTAACTTTCTTAGACTGGGTTCCCTCTCTAGAGACAGAGGGTCACAGCACTGCCAGTCACCGAGGTGTGTGAGGTATGCACAGCCCTGTAACATCTGTAAGTGCTGACTAACACTGTTGCTCCCAGCTGTACTGGCTTTCTGTCCTTGGCTCATAGATTTTTTCAAGTACCATGTTCACTATTTTTTCTCCCCATTAAAAATTCTACCAGAGGGAGTTCCCTGATGGTGTAGTGGCTTAAGGCTTTGGTGCTGTCAGCGCGGCGGCCTGGGTTCAATTCCCAACCAGGGAACTACCCACATACAAAACAAACAAACAAAAAAAACAGCTGTAAAATTCTACCACAATATATGCATCCCTTCTTCTTGTTAAAAATTAAAGAACAGTGAAGCTACAGATTAAAGAGTAAACGCTCCCTCTACCCCTAAACATGCACACTAAGAAGTGGCCATCTAACCTTCTGATGTTGACAGGTGCTCTCTGAGTCATGTAACCTGGTTTCAAGTCCACCTGCTTCCTGTCACGCTGTCTGCTGGCTGCCTTTTGCTGGCCTTGCCTTCAGAACTGTCTTTAGGCCTCTGCTCGTTCCATTTCTCACCCTCAAGTCCAAGTTCCCAGCAGACATTTCTGCTGGGATGTTGTCCAGCTTCCTTCAGCTCAGTAGGCTAACACTGGGACATGCCATTTCCTGTCCTAATGCTAACCCCAGCAGTAGCAGCTATCCTCTTCACTTTGAAAAAGATGACAAATGGAGGCTCAGAGAAGTAATTTTCTCCAAAGTCACCAAAGTCACACAGTAAGTGGCAGAGCCAGGATGTGATCTGGGCCTGCCTGATGGTAGAGCCTAGCCTCATGACCCACACCACTCTGCTTCTCCTACCCTAGATAAAGCCACCCCTCAGACTGCCAAAGCCAGAAACGACGAGGCCGCAGATGCCACCATCCCTTCAGTTAGTGCAGATACCGGGAACTGACTGCCCACGTTCAGAGCTTTCTCAGGTTGTAACCCTCAGGCCAGCCATGGCCTCTGCCCAGTCCCCAGGGCTTAGATGTTAGAGGGGCAGAAACCACAAAAGTATGTAATCTAAAGACTGCCCACTTTTACAAGGTATTTTCACGGTACTTGAAAATATCTATGAGCCTGCTCAGGACAGCCATGGACAGAGGGCACTTCTGGGTGCTACCTTCCACGAGGAACAGTGACTGGAGAAAAGAGTACAGAAATGGCTGGATGGCCTGCAAGCCACCCAACCCAGAGAGAGCAAGATTTAGGGAGACGACGTCCATTTAATGAGAGGTTATTTGGGACAATCTCTCAAAGCTAGAAATGACATGAGCTCACTGCAAGGAAGACCTTTTTCTTTGAGATACTGGGGACGGGAGAGGGAGAACAGGGCCTTCTGAGAAGAGAAGGCTCACATTTGATGTAAATGCGATGAGGGCTTGCAGGGTGTCGGAGTAAGCTTCAGAGCGATTAGAAAGGTTCTACCCAGCTAAATGCCTGAGGTTTTATGACACACCACTATTCTGCAACGCTAAGATCAATACCCACCTTTTAAAGTTCATTTAAAAGACAGGTCTTCTACATGTATGTTTTACTTCAATAAAAACACTTATCGAAGAAAAATAAAAGATCTGGCCCCCTCCCTCTTTTCAAACAGCAGCAGTGGGAAAGATAACAAGTGAGTGGCCACTGCCGTGCTGCTTGTAATCAGTGTGCTCGTGGGGGTGAGAATGGCTAATAATGTGGCAACCAGGCGTCATCATTAAAATCTTTTAGTAGGTTGACTGTGGGACCATTGTGAAAATTTAAAACGTTTTTAATTTTAAGATTTATGTTCTTAACGGATGACCCTGAAAATAAAAATGGACCTATCATCCTGGTGTGAAAGGACCATCTGAGACACAGGCAAGAAGGGGTTTAACAGACCTACCCAACGCTTTGTGGTAAGAAGGGATAATATGGTTTATTCATTCCCTTAATATGGGGAAAACACATTAGGTGACTTGATCTAGTAAGAAAAACTTTGAGTATTAATTTAATATTACTATAAAAATTACCTTAAAATATTTAAGTTCTATTAATGAGATAACAAGGAAAATATTTCTGTGAAGATGTTAAATAATATTGAAGGTGTTACTATTTTATAAATCCAAATGCATGCGCTTCCAAGAGGATTCCATATAACCATCTTCACATCACTGAGACTAAGCAAGTCTCTGAAAGAAAATCCCTGGACCCTGGGATGCCAGGTTTCTTCTGGCCTCTTATGGCTGCCAAGTTCCCTCTGTAAACGAGAGGGAAATCCTGGCACATCAGTGAAGAAGGTGCTTAAACAGGCTTGCAGTAACATGCCATGGCATGGCTGCCACTGGAGAGAAAGGAGATGCAGAAAAGTTCAGGCTGTAAAGGATTAAATAGAAATACAGCCAGAGGCCATTTACTACTTTTCACAGTTGATTCTGGAAGTCACCAATAAGCCTCCCTGTGTATGCATGTGTGGTATGCAGACTTCTAAGCTGGTTCCTCATGAGCCCACCTCCTGGTATTTGTACAAGATTCTCTCTCCTGGACTGTGGGCTGGACTACACTTCTAATCAGCAGAACACTGCAGAAGTGAGGGGATGTCACTTACAAGATTAGGTCACAAAAGACAGACTTCTGTCCTGTCAGCTCGTTTTTTTCTTTCATCTTCTTGCTTGCTCTGGCAACGTCAACTGCTTTGAGCTGCCCAGTGGAGAGGACCCAAGACAGGCTGCTGGCCATATCCAGCAAAGGAATGGAGACCCTCAGTCCAACAGGCCGTGAAGAACGAATCCTGCCATCAACCACCCGAATAAGCTCAGAAACAGATTCACCATCAGCTGAATCTTGAGATGACTTCAGGCCCAGCTAACACCTTGAGCAGCTTTGTGAGAGCCGGAGAAGCCAGCTCAGCTGCACCCAGTTGCCTGACCCACAAAAACTGTGTGACAGTCATTTGTTACATAGAAATTTGTTTGTTATCTAACTAACTAACAAAAGATGCAGAACTCTAAAGCAGGAGTCAGCAAACTTTTTCTGTAAAGGGCTAGGCAGTAAATATTTTCAGGTTGTGGACCTTATAGTCTCTGCCACAGCTACTCAGCTCTGCTGCTATAACACAAAAGCAGCCACAGAAATGTATAAATAAACGGTCATGGGTGTGTTCCAATAAAATTTTATTTACAAAAACAGGTGGTGATTGGCCCACCAGCTGTAGTTTGCCAACCACTGTTCTAATGTACAGGTTGTGTAAAAATCCTATTTTTGAGTGATACCCATTTTATCACCGTGTTAAAAGTTATTCTAACAATTATGAGGGTGGGCTGATAAATTTTGTCTCCATTTAATATTTTTTGTTACATTAGAAATACCTGGAGATAACCAGTTTCTGCATAGTCACATGGGGTCTCCCCTCCATCACTCTTGACCTTGCATACACAGATGCTTCCATTTTTCACCCAGGGCACATTGAAATGGTAGTGTTCAGATGTTTGGTTAAAATGGCATGTAGTTATTGAATACTTAAGAGCAGAAAAAGTTCCTCCAATTTTTTGAAATTTTTGAAAATGAAGGTGAAGACTCCATCTTCTTTTTCAAAAATTTAAAAAAATTACAGGTGATGAAACTTGGGTCCATCATTGTGACCCCAAGAACAAAAGGCAGTCAGTGGAATACTGCCATAAGGGATCATCTCAGCTGAAAAAAATTCAAAACTCAGGCCTTGGCTGGGAAGGTCATGTTGACTGTTTTTTGGTCTGTACTGAGCGAAAAATGTGCACTGGGTGAAAAGTGTAAGCAGCTGTGTGTGCAACATCAAGAATGATGGAGGGAGATACCATGTGACTACCCAGAACCAGTTAGATCCAGATATGTCTAATGCAACAAAAAAATATCACAGTGGAAGCAAAATTTATCAGTCCACCCACTTGTGCATGTGTGTGTATTTTTAAAGGCTCAAACTATCACAATAAGGCAATAATCATAGGAGATTGAAAGGAAAACAACAGATGTCTAATAAATTTCTGCATTTGGGCAGAAATCTAAGAAACATGACCATTTTTTTAAAGCACACCCACTGAGTTAGTTGTATATTGCAACTCCAACCACATGATCCTTAGACACTCCTGGCTTTTCCCTCACACACCATGCTGTTGTTCTCAGTGAGAACAGAGGCTTACCTTTGCTTTTAGACAGCGGCGATGGCGGCTGCTCTGTAAACACGTCTAGGGCTGGGGAGTCATGGTGGTCGAAGTCTTTGTCCATGGCTTCTATAAGACTGGTGATGTCGGAGTCCTCTGAGCTGTGCCTTGTGCTGCTGGCACGTTCTGGGTGGGAAGGGTTCGTGAGGGGGGCAGGGGACAGCCTTCCTGGCTGTGGCTCTGGGTGTTGAGGCACTGGTGGTGCTGGTGGTGGGGGAGAGTGCTGCTCCAGTATGCTGTGCACATGCTGCTGGCTGCCATGCTGGCTCTGTTTTGGCCCTTTGGACTTTCTACCAGCTGTGTGACCCTGGGCCACTGCATTTGAGTCAAGGACAAGGGTGCTTGCTTTGCTAGCAGACTGTGCAGAAGTCCTGCTAGAGGTACTAGAGCTGTTTTTGGCTCTGACGCTGTCCACGTCAGCTGAGTTTCTATTGCTGTGACTGCTGTGCGGGTGCACTGATGGGCCACACTGCTTGTGATTCCCTGCACTGGATCGGGATGACAAGCTGCCTGCTCCACAGAACCCCCGACTGTGACTGGGATCACAGCTGAGTGTGTTCAAGCTGAAAAAGGACCAAGTATAGATCAGTAAATGTCAACTTACAAAATCTAAGATTAAAAACAAAACAAAACAATTTATTTCATCAGTACGGCCACCACAAACATAAATACCCTGAAGAAAAACAGAAAGGAATAGGAACACTTTTCACTACTTTATATGGTCTGTTCTATCTGAAAATTTAGGAATTGAGTCAGCGATCGAACTAAAGATATTTTAATCCTCACTAATACAATAAAAACATGATATCTGTTGTGAGTTCTTAGTAACTGAGTGCTACATGCAGAGTATTATTAAATAATTAGAATTAAGACTTGCCCTCCACTGAGCAAAGATGAAAAGAAACTCGTTTTCCCCTTCAATTACATTAGCCCAATCTATATGTATTAGAGAATTTATTTCTAGCCTGTGAACGTACTTTCCTTCAGATGAAATACCAACGATTCTCCTGAGATCAAATGGTCTTCCTACATCAAAGGGCGGATTTGAGGCCTCGAAGGACAGCCGCCTTCGAAATGGCTCCCATATTCCTTGAGCTTCTAAATAGGCTGTTCCGATGACCAAGAGAAACAGGGCACTGAGGGGAGAGGGAGAGTCAGGTTCATGTGTTGGTGCAAGAGGAACTAAATTTGATATTGAAGGTGAAGTAGCTTGGCAAAGTACAATATGATATGAAAAACAAAAATGGACAACACAAGAACAAAGTACTACAGATAAAAGTTTGTCAATTTTTACAGAATGTTAATTAACACTGAGGCTCGTATGGAGGAAACAATTGGATCAGAACAGACACTAGAGGATATTCTTCTTTTTACCAAAAGGAAGCTTTAATCTTTTATTTTAGTTTTATTTGTAGGCCAACTCTTTTCCTTAAAGGATGTGTGAGGTAGCTATGTAAATTAATTTAGAGGTGAGTATGTCTGATATCCAAAACACATAAAGAAATATACTGGAAAAAAGATAAAGATGTTGAAGACCTAAAAACTATTTCTAATCAGTTTTCTGTTGTTTAGGTCAGATTCACGAAGAATATACTATTATTTTCAATAAATCACACGTGCCCAAATCTAGTAACTCTACCTGGTAAATTAGGAGTGCTTTTTTCCTTAAAGAAATTAACATGTACTTAATTTGTGTAACAAATTTCAGAGGCAGACAAAATTCTAATTGTATATGTCTCCAAAATGGGTTGAGTTCTGACCGCTCCCACTAGATGTGGAACACATATATAAGCCTGACTAACGTGGAGAGGCCTGTGTGTGTGTTTGTGGGCCGATCCCCAGCACTCAGAACAGTGGCTGGCACACAGTAGGCACCGTGATGCTGAATACCAACCTTGAAAGAAGACAAGTACCTCATTATTCCTGAGATGATGATATACAGAGCCAGCTCCCAGTTGGGTCTGGGAAGGGCTTCTGCACAAGTTGCTAACATGTGGTATGGAAGGGATGCATTCAATACAAATACAAATTCAGAACCACTGGTTGTTATAAACTTCAGTTCACGAATAACTCTAGAAGCTGTGAAATCAGGAGTAAACCTGAAACAGAATGATGGCAGTAAGACCAAGTTTCAAAAATATACCACAAGCAATTAACCATAATACCAGTCCCAAACACCTTTGAAACATAATAAACAGTGATTCCACTTCCTCATTTTAAAGAGGAAGTAAAGACAGAAGTATTTTCCCATGAGGTTAATAATAAAACAACTATGAGGGCTGTGCAGAAAGAATCCAGTCATGTAATATAAAAAACAGAGGCTGGATTTTTTTCTAGACAGCCCTCATGTCTTCTGTGGATAACTAGAGAAATGACATTAAAAAAGAACAATAATCCGCTCCTGGTAATCGCTACTAATAATTCAGAAAGTGGTCTCTGCACTTCCTTTCCCTTCCTTTCTCTTGTCTCTAAAGTCATACATACTCCAGGATATATTCCCAATAATGCCTTAAAAATATAAACAAAAACAAAACAACCATCATGATCTTAACTTCATCTCCTGCAGTACTGCTTTCTGCCCAATTATGTCATTTTTATTTTCTGTTAACTATATGTTCCCCTACCGGATGATGTGCACCCAAGGAAAGATGTCCTACCCTTTACTGTACCTTTAGGTGCCAAGCATTGTGCCTTATATGGAGTAATACAGTTACACATAAATGTCCACTCAAGATCATGAAATTATCATTCAATTAAGGGGGCAAGGTACATTTGTTACATAAAATTTACAACATAACAAGTTGTCAATTAGTTGTTAAAATATGCTGCCACAAGTATTTAAATTGTCTTCTGACCAAAACATCACATATTCTTATACCCTACAACATGGAAAACTGCGTGAGCGATACAAGTGTCTGCTCTGTTACTGAGACTGAATTTACAGTTTCCTATCAACAACTCTGAAAATAATTTTGAAACTGGTTTCTAAGATTATCTGACCCATTTTGGAGACAGAGAAAGTTTCATAATTTTGAAAACAAAGATATAAAAGAATAACCAAAGATTAAGTGAAAAAAAAAATCAAGCAAATACATTTGTGGATAAAGACCTTTTTTTTTGTGAATATGAAAAACCTATCTGCACAGTTTGAACAACTCTGGTATAAAAAGTTAATAAGAAGCTAGTGATTCAGCAGACCTTGCAAGAAAATACTTACAATATAATTATGTCTTTAGAGGCATTGGCGCTCAGTGCAAACGCTTGACAATTAACAACTTTAAAGCCATATCCCTCACACGAGTACCCACTGACTTCAATGGTTTCTATGCGAATTTGAAGCTGTCCTGTATTCTCTACTTTAAAAGTTCTTTTCAATGTGAAATTTGGTTCTCTTAGTTTCAAACCTAAAGGAAAAAAATGAAGAGTGAGTATAAATCTTGCGATTGTGTGCTCCAGGTTTAAATGATTAGCACATTCTTTACAAATGTGTGCCAGAGATCATGAACTACCTCCTCATGGCTTTAGCAGGAAGTATTCCACCTTTGCATGTCATTTGAAGTGGCAAAAGTTTGATTATGCTTTATCATTCACACTCAAGAGTATGTCTCCTAAGGTATGCAATGAATATGGATATTTTAATCTTTTAAGGTCCAAATTAGACAACCCTGAAAGCAAGTCAGGGTGTTTCCTTAAAAAATCTTACATCGTCATCACTAATACATACACGTGCACATACAGAAATACTGTTCTTGTGTAATATCTCAAATTATTTACTGTTGAAGGTAAATGTGGAAATTTGTGCCCTTGGACCTGTCAGGGATACTCACTCTCTGTACAATCTTTTAATAATGCTTCTGTGATTTTAAAGCGTAAGGAACTCCCTGGACCCGGAAGTTTGCCTGCGACCCTCAAGTTCTCAGTTGTTCCTTGTCCTTGGACCATCACAGCATCCATCACAGTCAGGTTATTTCTATGCAAGAACAAGAATTACAGATTTTTCTCCTATTAAATTTGCATAATCTATAATTTTTGCCTTTATAAACCACCATGTAGAGATTAAAACACTAAATTTTTTTTTTTTTTTGTAGTATGTGGGTAGTTCCCTGGCTGGGAATTGAACCCAGGCCGCAGTGTTGACAGCGCCAGCGTCGAAACCTTAAGCCACTACACCACCAGGGAACTTCCTAAAACACTAAATTTAAGAGTAAGAAATTTATACTAAGCATTAAAAACAAGTACACAGAGAAGAGTTTTTCATTTTTAAGAGTCAAACATGATACGGTAAGACACTATGCAGGTTTTTAAATTATAAACACAACCACAACAGTAACTTTCATCAGGCGTGGTCTGTGCATATGAACAAGTGTGCATCTCAAACAAAGTAAAAAACCTTTTTTATAAATTAAATATGCAAACTCATATTGAAACAAATCAAGTCGGAACTTCTATGTAAGTGCTAAAAATCACCCCTACTGAAATCACAGAGCATACCTGATTATGATCAGTGAAGAAACAGTTCTGTTGTGAATCGGAGTAAACTTTACTTTGACAGACTTCTTTTCTCCAGGTTTTAAAATTAGGTTTAAGATTAAATGTCGAGAGAGCCCCTCAGTGAATCCTGCTGGACTCTGCAGTGGATGAGCCTGGGATCATTGGGTGAACAAACGGGAGTCATTACCAAGGTCTCTGGAAAAATGTCTTTTTCTGTGCCCCACTAAGAGTTCAGTATTACTAGTTTTGTGAATTGATTAAATATGTAAAGAGTTTTATTTCTCATGATTTAGATACTGGTTAGCTGATGGGCAGAGTTGGGCAACCAGTCCCCAAAAGGGCTTTGGTCCCCAGGACTCTGAAGGGGACAGGTATCCAAAGTCTTCAAGTTTCTACTAGGCATTTGTTTTTTATATACAGATCTTTTAATTTTGAAGTATAACACACATACAGAAAAGGACACAAACCTAAGATGAAGAGCTTACTGTTTTAGCACAAAGCAAACAGCTGTGCTACCAACATCCAGCCCACTGGAGTCCTACAGGCGCTGTCCCTGCCCACAGGCACTGCTTTCCTGCTCTTCCCTCTGACGGATATCAGCTGATGGATCTTTAGGCTCCATCATATTTTTTATTTGTAAAAATATTTCCAATTCATATTAATCTATCTTTGAATTTTATTTTGAAAGCTAAGCACATAACTGTTTCATAAATATGCAATGATTTAAAGTTTAAAGAATAGCTTAGTTTAATAATCAAAATATGACTTTTTTGACAGTCAGTTACAGATTATTAAAAAAAAAATCATAGTTCACACTTAAGGATACACTGTTCTGACTTTTAAGCAACAGTAAGTTTAAACTATTTTGTGGGAAGTTGTTAATGACACTTGGCTGTAAATGCCCACGTTCTTCATAGCTCTGCTAAGGTGTGGAAGGAGAGTGCGTTCTGTATGATTTTCTACTCCACTTGGCCCAGTTAGGTTTAAGACATATAGATCTATTTATTCGCATTAGCATGCTTCTACAAACATTACCTAGAGTCAAAAGACTTAATGCAGCACACTACCTTTTTTTTTTTTTTTTTTGCTTTTTGGTATGTGGGTAGCTCCCTGACTGGGAATCGAACCCAGGCCGCAGCACTGACAGCGCCAGCGCCGAAGCCTTAAGCCACTACACCATCAGGGAACTCCCCACACTACTTTTAACTTTTGCTTCTGAGGCAAATTTTCTTTTTCCTGTGTCTAACCTTCTTCGTCAGTAGCTACTAGGAAAACAGAATATTCTGACAGCCCTTAAAATGGCTGATAAATAATTTCCCTTTTAAATAAACTAGTCTTAGTACTTGATGGGCACATAATAAACTATACACATAGTCCCAGCAAACATTAGTAATCTGAACCCTGATGACTTAGGAAACACTATAGGATGTTGTGATGCCTCAGGGATAGTGTTAAGGGCTGCAATAATGCTCTAGAATGTTACAGAGTGACCCACTGACCCCTGGGGATTTTAGTGAACTTCTTAGGGTAGCCACAGTGTTGGTGTCAGAACTATTTTCCCATCACTGACAGACTATCTGCCTTTTTCAGTGTGTTGACATTTGCACTAGTGCTTGGCAAAAGCAATGGTGGGTACAACGGCCGACCCTTTGGCATGAAATAAAGCAGTGGTTATCAGACTTTCTGAGGAACCACTGTCTTCTTCACTCCATGCACTTGTAATTGAGAGAAAGAGGCTCTGGGTTAAGCAGTAATAAGTACCAATCATATTAAACCTCGAACCCAGGGCACATATCTTTTGAATATCTGTGTGACAAAGTGGGAAGCATGCAGAAAGCGCTCCTGATGCATTGTAGTCCTAAAAAGCTATCGATTGAGACGCTAATTGAACTCGCTGCTTTTCTCAAGGAACACCATTTATATTTGAGAAAATGAATGACAAGGAACCTATGGTTATTCTGATGGATATTTGGTAGACATTTTCATGAAAACCAAGTATATCTGCTCCTTTAAGGAAAACAGTGAAGTTATTTATTGCCAATGATAAAATCTGAGCATGTGAACAGAATTTAGAATTTTTGGAAATGTGTACCCACCCCTTTGAGTTGACAGCTTCTGTCCAATAGTAAGAGAATTCCCTGATGGGACTGGTGGTTATATTAATGAATATGATTTTTTGGATACTGTGAGTGAATTGTGTAAACATCTGGAAGCTGAGCATATCTTGGTGAACGATTATGTTCCAAATAACTGATGCATGGTATTATAATTCATTAAAAAGGCAATAAAGATACTCCTTTTTGCAACTACATGTCTCTATCATTTCAGATCAGATATTTATCATATACTCAAGCCAAAACAATGTATCATGAGACCAAATGCTGAAACAGATATGAGAACCTTCTGTGTATTAAGTCTGTGTATTAAAGAGATTCATAAAAGAAATGTTTTTTTTTTTTTTTAAATACGGCTATTTTTCATTTTTACGTTATCTGTGTTAAATGGAATAGGTTTATTATTATTATTTTAAAGATCTCTGTTTTAATTTCTAATGTGGTAAATACTGATAGATATAACCAACATTTACTAAAAACCTCTTTGGCATCCTAATAATATTTAAGACTATAAAGGATGCCTGAGGCCAAATATTTTGAGAAACAGTTTCATAGCATTGAATTTTTTATTTAGAATAAATTCTGAGGTCTAGATATTCTTATTCATCTCCCTATCTCTCAGTGCCTATTTCAGTGTTTTGCATCTTGTAAACCCCACTAAAGAAATTGTATTTGATAAATTGAAAAAAAAAGAAAAAGAAAAAGAAAGAAAAGGTAAATATTAGCTTATTTACTTCTTATGTGTACTTCTTCCCTTATAAAAGCAGAGTGAAAAGAATTTCTACTTGTGCTTTCTAGTTATTTGGATTGACATTTTATGACCAGAGAAAGCAAAATACAAAAGACTCCAAGAGAAGGGCACAAGTTTCAAATATACGACTGTCTAAATTCAGTCTAGTGTTCTATTATTTAGCAGAAAAAAAATACAACATTGAAAATTACATTCTCATACAAAGACAGACTTATAAAAATTATTATATAAAGGTTTGGGTAACATATGCCTTATAGATTAAAACAAAGCTTTGGGAAGGACACGAATATTTCACCAACTATAAAACACCTGGCTTGGCAGGCTAATTAGTGATACCTAATCAGCAATGACCACGTGGCATGACAATGTGGGCAAGGGCTCTGGAATCTGAGAGAGTGGGCTTGCATTCAGCCCTGCTAGTTACTACAGGTATGGACTTGGGCAAGTTACTTCCTAAGCTTTGTTTTTGCCACCAAGAGAACAAGGGAAATACTTATCTCATAGGGTGGTTAGTAATTGCTCAGCTTGGCTGCTATGATGATTACACAGAATTATAGATGTGAATACATCCAGCATAATACTGACACATAGTAGGTGCTCATGAAATTCTTTCTAGAAGGGTTCTTCATTGCAGCCCTGAAATATTAGAAACCTTCCCACTGCCTTTCTTTCTTGGCCTAGTTGACCACAGTTAACCAGGCAACATTCACCAAAGCTTCTTATATACCAAGAAACCAATCTAAGGGCTTCCATGTGAGTATGTTTATTCTGTTCAACAACTCCGTAAAATACACATGGTCAACTTCACATTATAAGAGAGGAAGCTGATGTTAAGAAAGGTTTATTTACTTGACCAAGATGACAAAGCCAGTAGGTACAAAGCTGTGATTATTGTAGGAGCCAACCTCCCTTGTTTCAAGTGGGAAGAAGCAAAGCTACTGCAGGCAGGAAGGCATCCTGTTGCTATGTGACAACTGTGACACACGTCTTGTAAAAGAGCCCACAACAAGGAGAGGAAGAAAGTGATCACCGTTTTCACTTAAAGTAACTCAGATGACAGAGGATTAACTAGATTCCTACTCCATTCACTCAATACCTTTCATATTATTAATATAGAAAGAAAATAAGATAAACAGAAGATAAACCCTCAGGAGCTTACACCAGATTTGGGAAACAAGGTATTTCACATCAAAAAGAGAAAACAAGATAAAACAAAAAACCCCAACAACAACATGGGTGTAAAAGAAGAGTCAGGGAGAATCAAGACAGTCAGCCACTAGCCTCGAACAGGATTGTTTAGAGGTGGATGAGTATGTGGCTGGGCAGAAGGAAGGGCCATGAGGCCAAGACACTTGGGCCAGTTTTCAGGTGGCTTTATTCCAAGTGCTTGTTTCCCAACTGACACATACCCTACATATCAGGGGCTTATAAAATGAGTGGTTGGTGGCTGCTCATCCTGGTCTGTATGATAGGAAAGTTCTGTTCCTAGAACAAACCAGTTTATGTATACATTTATTAGTTCAAGAATACCTACTGAGTGAAAACTATGCATGCTACTATGCTAAGTATGGATATGCCAGCCATGGGTCTGGCATTCATGAAGCTTACAATTTTATTAGAAAGTATCTAAAATAAAAGCTTAAATGAGCAAGTGCAATACTTTGAGGCTTAATATAAACGAATTGTGTATTAGCACATATCTCACTGTCCTGATGTGTAACCTGTGTTGTGGACAGGAAGCCACTGTACTGTCAGGACACAGTATGGAGACAATGGTTTCCTATAGGCAAAAGTGTCAGACAAGGAAAGGTGCATTTTATCTCCTTAATTGTTTAATTTGTATGCAGAACGTATCACATGAAAAACTGTGTTACACTCAGAGGAAAGAGAGGTGAAAATTGGTGAAAGAAATATTAATAACTGACACCAATTTACTGGCAGAAAGTAGCAATGATTTTAAGTGACCTCTGATGAAAGTGAAAGAAGAAAGTCCCAAAGCAGGGTTGCATTTGAACATCAAGAAGACAAGAATGATGACTATAGAAGAAATACACAACTTTAACACTGACAATGAAGATTCTGAAATTGTTAACAATTTTGCTGGTTCAGTCATCAATTCCAATGGAGACTGCAGCCAAGAAATCATGAGCAGGCTGAGACTTGGAAGGTAGCGATGCAAGAATTAGGAAAGGTCACTAAGAGCATAGATGTGTCATTAGAGACCAAGGCTAAGACCATCCACACCCTCAAGTTCCCAATTCCTATGTACAGATGTGAAAGCTGGACAGTGAAGGATAATAGGAAAATTCTGATTCATTTGAAATATGGCGTTGGGAGAGAGCTCTACGGATACCATGGATTTTTAGAAAAAAGAACCAGTGGGTCAGAGCATTGCTGGAACATTGCTGGAAGCAAAAATGAGAAAACTGAAGCTGTCCAACTTTAGGCACATGTGACAAGGCAGAGTTCTCTGAAAAAGACAATAATGTTGGGAAAAACAGAAGGGACGAAAAGAAGAAGACCAAATATGAGATGAACTGACTCCATAAAAGAAGCCATAGGGGGAGTGTCCAGGATCTGAGCAGGGCTGCTGGGGACAGGACACTATAGACATCATTCATTTATGGGGTCACAAGGAGTTGGAGCATGTAGCACACACACACATCTCATATACACAGTCTCTGAGCATTAGGTAACTGTTAATAATAAATAGTCATGGCTTAATTTTAATACCTGCAAATAGGAACCTTCTACCCAGCCCCACCTGTTATGTCCGCTGGGCTTTCACCTCTAGAAGCATTACTAGACTGCTCTGACTTCTTATGACCTGCCCTTCAGCCAAATTTAAGGGCAGCCATAGTTTTCCTTCATATGAGCCCCAATTACCTTATAGAATTATTTCTGTGGAAGAGTACAAAGTTTGAATACTTACACTGTTTCTGAAGACTTGGAATTCTAGTGTTCTTAAGTCTATCTTGGCCACCTTACTCAAGTTAAACCTAAAACAAAAAATGTACATATATTTCTCTCTAAGCAGTATCATAATTAAGGGGGTAAAAGAATCGTTATCAAGTTTGTGCTCTGTTTGCAAATTATCTTTTGGCAGATTTGAGATCAATATCATCAGATCAATAACCTTCAAAAAGTTAATCGCCACAACTTATAGTTAATATTTTGTTAACTTTTTAAAGCAAATATTTGAAAGGTTCCACTTGCTTTCTCTTTATAATTTTGTAGAAAGAGGGTCCTACATTACTTTTTCTGTCTTAAATTGAAAACTTTTCTAGATGTGTAACATAATATCGATCTCTCTATCAGAACCCTCTCAATTTTAATGCCAGATCTAGGATTTCTTTATTAAGCTAAATCTATTAGTTGCAATAGACTCTTAAATGTGCAAAACAATAATTCAATGCTATTGTAGGAATATTTTAATTACCTAAAGTAATGTTTACCTTGATATTAACTTATCTACGAAGACTGAAGGGTTGGAATATAAAGCCAGAGGAATAAACTGAATATAAACAGGAATATCTGCAGGATTTTCTAAAGTAATTTCTTCTTCCTTAAACAAAGTAATACAACAGTAAATGAAAGATTTTCCACAGTTGAAAGAAGAGTAGAGACTTTACAAATCCTACTATGCATTTCCAAAATTCAACGTTACTTTGAATACTTACTGAAGAGCAGTTTGTATTAGTAAGTGGAAATTTCAAGTGCCGGGGTGAGCTAAGTATGGAAGGCCAAGAGAGCTCAGCAGTGATTTTTGACAGTATATTTTTTTGGAGGTCAGTATTTACTTCAAATAAAGCACTCAATCTAGGGAAAAAAATTGTAAGTCACTGTGTCAAAATAAAATATTTGAGTTTTCTGAAAACAAGAAATTCTATTAGTTTTGTGTACTTGAGAAATTTTATTGTCCTTGAATAAACACAGCTTTATTTGCTATGCTTTTAATAGATACACGTATAAAAATATCTCTATTTTGTTATAAAACAATGCCAAAATATTTATCACTGATCATCTGTATTGTTTTCGCACTGAATATGTAAGGAAAAAGGCAGGCATACACAGATAACATATAATGTTATGGGGACCCTAAAGGACCACATGCCTAATGGATAGATCTAGACACTAAGAGTGGGGTGCTAAGAACATTTTCAGCAGAACTGAAATGAGAAGGCAGTACATTGATTGGCATATAGCTTTTCTCCTTGAGATAAAAACAAAACAATGTCCTGATATGCAATGAAGATGTAAGCTGAAGAGGTAATACATTTGAGGTTTTGGGCAGAGATACGTAAAGTTATCTGCAATATTCAGGACCTCATTTAAATATTTCTCTACTTATGAGTATTGATAAACCAGCTGCTTAGAACTCAGAACACATTCCCTAAGGAAACAATATTATAAATGGGGCTAAGGTTCCCTGGGCCTAAACAATGAAGCCTATTTTACCCCACAACACTACTAAATTATGATACTTTAAGTGGTAAGAGTACAGGTTTTATAAGACTAATAACAGAAATTCTCTGTAACACATCGATAAGGTAACATGGGCAGGAGCAGTGAGAATGTCCCATTCACTCTGCAACGGGGATCTGGGAGCCCTGGGGTGACAGGGAGCCCAGGTCTTTAGCAGTGAATGTTGGCTGCACAGAGGAGGCAGTGGTTTCAGTTGGTAGCGGGGTGAAGAGGTACTTGGAAGCTGAACTGAGGGCAGTATTATAAGTGACTTATTCCTAATTAGACATTAACATTTGGAGACTACTTGTACATTATAATGTTCATCTCAGAAATACAGGGGAACAAGGAGTGTTTTAATTAGTGTTCTCTTAATGATTTAATTACAAAAAGTCTCTTTGTACTTATTTTAACCATTTTAAAGAAAAACTTTAACTCTCTTTGCCTTAAGAAAACTTTTCAGATAGTTCAGATAAACAGAAACCCTCAGATTTAACTGTTAATGATTTGAAATTTTTATAGCACTATAAATTACAGTATCTTGGTGATACTTTCCAGATTCATCATTTGAGAAGAGCAGTTTTCATCAGTTGTCATATTATCATCATTCTAGTTAAATTCTCTTCTGAAGTACATTAAAAGATCAAATTTCTATACTGTCTTTGCTTTTCAATCCAGGTGCAGCAGTGATTTGTCATTAGTAGGTTTTCTATGTGCCAAAGACATGGCTGCGTCCATCTAAACAGGGCCTGGAGTTCTCCTAAGCTCAGCACTGAGACAGGGAGGTGGCAGCTCTTTTCATAATGAACAAATGCACATTTGCTCTCCTGCCGTGGGATTAAAACTAGAACATGTTTTCCTTGCCTTTAAAAGAGGTCAGTGGTAGGGAAAAACTTCCTTTCTTATGCAAATAGCTGTGTCTAAGGTGAACACTATTATCATCCTATAGAAAGACAACTTCAAATAGTTTCTTTGATTTTTAAGGACGTATCTAGAGCAGCGGTGTCCAATCTTTTGGCTTTCCTGGGTCACACTGGAAGAACTGTCTTGGGCCACACATAAAATACACTAACACTAACAATAAGCTAAAAAAAGGCTGATAAGCTAAAAAAAAAAAGTTTGCAAAAATATTTCATAATGTTTTAAGAATTTGGTTTGGGTCACATTCAAAGCCATCCCGGTCTACAGGTTGGACATGACTGATGTAGAGGGATGGAAAAAAGAGGAAAATGGTAGTGTGTATATTTCTGAATGATATACAATTAAAATGGTAATTCAAGATGCCTCCTTAATAATATTTTTAAGATTAGGCATATTTTTTTAGCTATAGAGAAGTAAGTAACTTCACTTAAGACAACATTTAGGAAGTAACATCAACTGAGATGTTTCATACTTGTAATAAAGAAAGCTAAAATACTTAAAGCAAAACCTCTCACCTATGACCTGAGTTTTCCTTTATTCCCATCCATCCTTTGAACAGGGTTTGATGCAAATCCCAGTCGGCATCCCACATGTCTTCCTGCATGGCTACCCCCAGCTGCACTTTGGGTTCAGCTAAAGTAGGAAACATAAGTTATGACATATCCAGCCCCACATCATTACCCACTTCCCAGTTTTCCTTCAAATGATTTCTAAAGCCCAAGAGGTAGGGATGGACTTTAAAAGTGGCAGCCGTTCATTAAAGAATATTTTGGGAGGAGCGAAGGGCATGAGAAAGAACAGCAAGGTAACTTACATTTAGACAGAAAAGGCAAGCCAACATAGCAGTGATCCCCACACTGCAGTCCAGGGTCAAAATAAATGTTTGCAATCTATAAAGAGGCACAGGAGAACCATGAATCCCAAGTCCACAGAAGGTCACAATAACAACATACTCACAATGGGAATTCTCAAATAGAACGTTTCAAACCTTTGATTTTTTTCCTGGCTCTAAGTCTTCCTTATTGCTCCGTAATCGTTTGTAGTAAAATCGCACATCTTCTGACAAAGATCTTATTTGCTGTATCTTTACCTTCTGTGAGAAGGAGTTCATAATATTTAAACTTTGATGAACTACTTTCCCCTGAAGGAAGAAAACAAACAAACTCATTTGCATATGGCTGGATTTTGTTAAGAACACACACTTAAGAGCCGACAGACATGTTTCTGGAAAACGAAAGCTCAAAGAACATTTAGATTTTCCATTAGTTGATAATATCTAAATTTGCAGTCAAAGATCCCTCCTTCCCTCTCTCCCTCCCTCCCTGTCTATCTATTTATGTTGTTCTTGGTTGTTATTTTTATGGCCTGTTACAGAAAAATTAGGACAAATCTCTGTAATTTGTGAAAATGAATCAAAGTGAATATGTTCACATTTTATGCTGAAATACTGAGGATATCAACGAAAGTACAGAGTACTGAAAAAAGGAAATGTTTACTGTCAGTCTGTTAAGCAAGGTTTGTTTACTAAGGCCAGCATGTCCTAAAAGTACTCAAATTCGGGGTGAAATAATTGAATTCTAAAGATGAAAGATAAAACAAAACAAATAAACCCCCCAAAAACAAAACAAAACAAAAACCCAGATTCATTTTCCTTAGAAGGTGGTATTTTCTTTATTAAAAAAAATCATTTTTGGCAAAGAGACATTAGATCTCCTTTAAAAATACAGGTTATCAAGTTCTTATTAAAACAGCATACAAATTAAATCATCAAATCATCAATGATGGCTCTTATCAGCAGCATGTATCTCCCTATGATAGGGCAGTAGACTTTAAGTAAAAAAAAAAAAAAAATCATGTGATTTAAATAATCCTTAGTAAGAATCATGTTATAATCATTTACTTTCTTTTGTTTGAACACAGAATTTTATGTTCTTATAACCTGATCATACCCACTGGTATTAAAATCCATAAGCAGTTAAGAGAATGTGCATGAAAAAGTCGAATGATGGTGAGGTTAAGACTAATACTCATCACTCACAGTCTAACCAGAGTAAATCGCAGAAGAAAGACATTGGGGGACAGGTATGCAGTGATGGTACGGTTATAAGAGCAGGAAGCGGAAGGCCTACGTCAGTCCTAGGTTGGCCTCTAACCAGCTGTGTCTTTCTGGCAGTTACCTGGAGTCAGGTACCTGCACTAACTACTTTTCTTGTGTCCATGTCTTGTCTTTTAGGGTTATGGAGGGCATCAAAAGAGATAACAGATACAAAAGTTCATTTTACAATGGTGTCCAAATATTAACGCTGAGTTATTTGAAATGTTTATTCTCAAGTACTGTTTTTATCAGTTAGCTCTAGCATTCACCATCTGTTAAAAGACTTTACAGAACTTGGTAACTGTTATGGACTGAGTGTTTGTGTCCTCCCAGCTTCCCTCTTGGGGCCTCTGGGAGGTGATCAGGTCATGAGGGTGGAGCCTTGATGGATGGGATTAGTGCTCTTGAAAGAAGAGAGACAGGAATTTGCCCTCCCTCTTTGCTCTTCTGGCTAAGTGATGATACAATGAAAAAGATGGCTGTCTGCAAAACCAGGTAGAGGGCCTGCACCGTAGGATGAATCTGCCAGTGCCTTGATCTTGGACTTCCCAAACTCCAGAACCACGGGAAACAAATGTTTGTTGTTTAAGCCACCCAGTCTATGGCAATTTGTTATAGCAGCCCGAGTGACACAGTATTATCAAGTTCATTTGTAATTCCAAGCAAATATCTGATCCTATAAGCCACTTAAAGGTACCTGAAAACTTTATCTGAAGTATTCAAAATCAGCACCTTGTTTTTACACAGATGCTTTCTCATTTACTGCAGGATTTATGCAGTGATTAAGGAGATCCCTGAGTGAAAGGGCAACTGAAGGAAGGAACAAGGCCTTTTTGGGTACATAATGAAGTCAAAAGTTCTGTATAGCCAATCCAAAGTGGAATGGTGGGAAGATAAAGATTTAATTAAGACCCAACCTTAAATGTACTGAATCTGTTAATTAAAAATTTATATTTTTAAGGAGTTAATTTGAATTTAGGTTTTACTGCATTAAGATTTTGCAGTGTACTGCCTGTCTCTCTTAACCCACCATGTCTCCTACCACAGGATGAGACACTTTCACATTTGTCCCACCGTGTCCTGAACTGACCACATCACCTTCCTGCAAAAGGCAGTGGCTGTCTCCCTGTTTCTGACTTTCTTTTCTCCTTGTTCTCCAGGCTTAAACTCTAATTAGATCTGCTTTGATTAGCATGACCCTCACAATGATTTCTCTCCTTGAAACTTCCCTCTGCTCTTGCCAAACCAGGTACCTCACCACTGCCCAAAGCCATCACAGACTCTACTGCTCTGGTCTCTATTCTGGTTGTTCCCTGGGCTCTGAATGCAGTTCTTGCCACCCCTGGTGTGTCCCTGCCAGAAGATGTCCTAAGCCCACTCATGTGGCACCTTCATCAACTGGACTACGTATTTCCCTCACAGTACTTTATTTTTTTACCCTCCTTAGAGAAATTTCTACATCCTGCTTCACATCTCTGAACCATGGCCCATTTCCCATTCTGGATAAAAAGCTCTTTGAGAGAATGAACCATTTCTTATTCCTCTTTTTACCTCCTAGAAAACCTGGCACAATGTCTTACCTTAAAATAAGAGATCAGTAAAGAATAATTGACTTTTTTGTTGAATTTGAGGAACACAGAGGTAAAGGCAAGGAAATAAGTTAGCAAGAAAAAGTTTGAAAATTAATTCTTACTGGAAAGGATGGTGGAAGGACCATATGCTTTGGGAAGCAAGTCAGCGAACCTACTGCGATCACAGCCTTCACGGGAATTGTTAGGATCTGTGGAGTGAACAGGAGACCATAAAGGAGTGTTTGACTGACCTTGACCCTTACTGCATGATTTTTGGGGATTTAAAAAACTCATCTTGGGACTTACATTAGCAATAACTTTTAAGCAATATTAAAATCCCCCATGGATACTGTTTAATTTGTCCAATGTATTCCACAAAATGCACTGAAATACAATAAATTTTCAAGTACTTCTCAGTGATTCACTGAAAACATGGTAAATAAGACCAAACAATAGAGAAGGATTAAAGAATAGATTTTTTTCACAATACAGGTTATAATTTAAAAAGTCAAATTGTACTCCTAAAACAGTGTATGAAAAATCTAGCTTTTCTTAGTTATAGCTCTCTATTTTTTTATGTAGCAATAAATTAATATCAACTTCATTTAGAAAAATGAGTTCAACATTCTAGATTTGAATCTTAACTCACACACATTTGTAATTCACAAAGATGTTTCTCTAAGATATTTTTCCTAATTCTTATCTTCATCCATATTAACAAAAACTTGTCTTTGCTATGAAATACATTTACTTCTGTCATGAGTGATAACTCTTTTGGAGTTAAGTTGACATACTCCCAACAAATCATTTATGAATAAACGACCAATTCTGTTTATTCTGAATTGGTTTCCGTTCATGTCGTTGTTGTATGTGCTGAGAGCAGGCCAGAGAATAAGGGTAGCAACCAGTTGAATTCAGCAGTGCACAATTTCCCAAAGAGGTTTATATATTAAATTGAAATATTTAGGTTTGGTAGACATATATTCATTTAAAATCTCATAGACTACAACACCT
Source organism: Lyroderma lyra (assembly GCA_004026885.1). Classification (NCBI taxonomy): domain Eukaryota; kingdom Metazoa; phylum Chordata; class Mammalia; order Chiroptera; family Megadermatidae; genus Lyroderma; species Lyroderma lyra. The sequence continues at coordinate 82,232 of PVJL010000178.1, forward strand.
TAAAACCCATAGGAGTCCTTAAAGAGCTCCACGATCATCATTTCGTCCCCGGATTTAGAACAACTCATGTAAATATACTCATTGAGAACTCAAATTAAGATGTGATTTCTTGATTGTATCTTCCTTTCTGGAAATATTACACAAGAGGATATTTATGACTGCAGAAGAGTCAGAGAGATCCAACTCAGGAATTTCAGCGAGGGTCTGTGCAATGCTATTACCTTCATTAAGCAGGTTTCTAACACAGCAATTGTAAACGTGCCAAAGGCATTTTTTCTGAAGCTGTTTTTAGTTAAGAGGTTTGGGTTTTATCAGAAAACTATGAGCTAACGAATATCAATATTTGGTACCATTCTCAAAAGCTCAGTTTTTAAGGTATAAAACAGGTAAACTGCAAATTTACGAGTAAACCTAGTTTTTTTGTTTCTATAACAAAAAAGAATTAACAACTAAATTATTCAGAAAAATCCCGCTGACATGAGCCTCTCCCATAAAGTCCTTACCTCATAGTCTGTTGTGATCTGTATGGCTCCATCATGAATCCCTTCCAGTTTTTTTGCAGTAAGTTTGACTCTGAACACAGCAAAATAGCCTGAAGCTAGTATCACCTATATGTAGCAGAAATAGCATTATTTATTAGCCTTGCTAGTTGAAGTTCCTACTAAAATGGAAAAGGGTATAATGATAAACTGACTTCCGAACCCTAATGCATACCAGGATGACACTGAAGTACTGTATCATCATGTACACATATTTTATGTAATAGGCCACTGAGAACACTGACTCCCTGAGGAAACAGTCAGATCCCAGCTGCCAAGGTGGGGCAGGGGTCAGTCCTTAGGCACCACCCCATGTACCTGCATGGACGAACAGGGTGAGGTCCGGGGGAACACAGTGTGCCACCAAACCTTCAGCCATATTACGTGCACAAGTACATACAAAGTTGGTTCTGCTTCAAGTTCTAAAATTAACTGTTCTGTTAATAATCATGTCTTCAGAGCAACTGAGATTGGGTCATATGAAAACATCAAAAATCATGGAAAGGAAGAGTTAAGCAATACCAATTTGAAAGAAGAATGTGGACTTTGTTTTCTCAATCTATCTGTTGATGTTTCTGGCAATTACTCTATTCAATCATGAAATTTCCAAAAAAACATAAAATTCATTCTGTGAAGTTGTACTTTAAATGTTAGTAGTTACATTTTATCTAGAATTTACATTTACATTAAAATACAAATGCTAATACACCAAACATACTCACTTTCTCCCTTTTAAAAGCATTTCTGTGTTGTGCAATTCTAATGTTTTTATTCTAATTCTATAACTACCCAACTCAGAACAGAAGTCTGAGCACAGAGTTGTTGGCAATGTGTTTCATAATAACAGAATACTAATTTAGTTCATGGGGTCTGGCTTTTTAGAAAACAGTTGGAAAAAAATTGAAAGTTTACATTACAAACTAAAAACAAAAAATCATATTGTGGAGTTGCTATTGTGAAGTTCATAATGATCTCCTCTTTCTGTTCCTTGTTTTTATATTTGTAGTTTTATATAAAAATGAATTCTAAAACCCTAAATTGTCAAACAGGCTTTCTGTTGTTGAATGGACTTCTCAACTTTAAAGAGTGTTAACACATGCTACTTACTGCTAGGAAATGATTCAGATAAATTAAAAATTTTAATTTATAGTATCTTATTAGGAAATGGTATAATTCAACCATCTGGGGTGAGACAAACATGATTTGACTCTAACTTCATTGCTGAAATAAATATAATGATTGGCTTCATTATCTTTTTTTAGCATTTTACTGGTATTAAAGATAAAATTTTAGCTAGAGTGACAAATAATATCTCTCATGAGCGTATCTTTTTTATTTAAATGAGGCTTTATTTCTGAATCAAATTTAAAACATTATAAATTATTAAAATGTAAATACCCATAAACCTGTCACTATTTACAAATATCTGATTATGTAATTTGAATCCATTATTTAGTACTGTTTCCTACTTTTTCATAATTTCTTTTCCAAGTTTCTACACACAACCATATTTATAATTTTTTATTTGTTTCAATATTCAATCATAAAAATCATGATTTCCTTTACGCACTTGGTTGTTTCCTGTTACATGGAATCATTAATAATGTTTTTACACACATCTTCATTCTCAAAGCTTTTGGTTCTTTAAATTACTTCCATGGAAAGATTCTGAGGAGCGGTCTATATTGACAAATTGCTCTCCAAAAAAGCTGTTTTTGAGGATCCTACTGGTGCAAACTGTTTAAAACAGTTCTTTTTATAACCTATGGCATTTTGTGGAAGTGTTATCTGTCGTTAATCTCTGTGCATTAAGATATCTGCTTTTCCTTTTGTAAAACCAATGCAAGAAGTTCTACCCTAATCTACGGATGAGGTACATTATGCCCTTTCCCATGCAAGGGGATTCTAATTTTGTTCTGAGTAGGTGTAAACTCCAAGCTCCTGTTTCAGCAGATGCCGATAACTATCACTTTTTCCTATTTTATGCTCTTTTACAACCAGCTGCATATATTTATAAGACAGAAACAAGTACATCGGCAGGGATCAAACAATGTTCGCCTCATTGAGACTCTCTTCTAATCAGTGCAGAAAATTGACCAGAAACATTATTATTTATTTATTTTTTTTTGCTTTTTTGGTATGTGGGTAGCTCCCTGACTGGGAATCGAACCCAGGCCGCGGCAATGACAGTACCAGCGCTGAAGCCTTAAGCCACTACACCATCAGGGAACTCCCCCAGAAACATTATTGTATAACTGCAGACACTTTCTACCCATGTGCAGGCCTATCTCTTTTGCCCAGCAAATTCAATGGACACAGGGTTAGTTTGGTATCTATGGGAATTTCTCCTGAAATGACACTTGTGTTACAAAAAAGATAGCTTAAGTTTTGCTTATTATAGAACTTTTTATGACAACATAGAACTTACCTCCTTTCTTTGGGTTTCAAGTGCCTTCATCATAATGAGAGGGGTTGAAGAAGAGGACCTACAAGATCCTTTCAATATCAAATAACGAATGTTATTGTGATTCCTATTCATATATCAACTAAAGTATGCGACATGGAACAGTCTTATTTTTAGACACACATCTAATGTTTAAGAAAATAATAATGTTTACTTACTGATGAGTGGTCTGATAGAGAGGATTTTTCTAACTCTGGAAGGCTTGAAATTATTGTAGTTCTATTGCCTCTTTCAGTAGCTACGAGTTCTATTGATAAACCATCTCCTATGATGTGCCAACTTTTTATAGCCAGCTTAAAAAAGAGAAAAATATGAGTGATTAATGCAGCATAATATAAAATCCTTAAATGTGATTTAGAACAAAAACATACATATATATTTTTACCTCAATTGGATTGCTGTTTATAATTGCAAATAAAATAGTACTTGCTTCTGTAGCACTCAGTACACCAAAATCTATGAAACGTTCCTCTATTTTGGGAGGTAATACAAAGTACTGGAAAGACAGAACAATATTAAATGTAAAATCACACTTACATAAAAGAATGTTGTCAAGAGAAAGTGAATATATTAAGATATATTAAGAAGTCTGTATATTTTAGGTAATATATACACATACGACATATAAAATATAATTAGTAACTCTGTACAATGAAAATATTTTGAGTAATCAAAATGAAAACACTCATGGTCTCTACTGAACAGCTTAGCTTTCTCCTCTGAAGGCACACAAACGAAGAAGGAAGCTAAAGTACCAGGAGCAGGTAAGTGGAGGGAGGCCTAGAGCATTAGGCAAAACGTCCTTGGTCTCAGTAAACATCATGCATTCATGAAAGCAGCTACAGACACATAATCACTTAAGCGAAATAAATGAAGGAGCAGGGTAAATACGAAGGCCACTACAGCCTTAATCCTTTTTGGAGAACCACATTTCTATGCTCTCATTTTCTTTTTATCTTTCATATCAGTTTCACTTACCTAAACTTCCTTCACTGACTACCCTAATGACACTTAAATTTTTTTTTCTGGCTTATTTTCCGTACTAGAAAGACCTTTATTCTCCTTTTCTGCACCATGGTTAGATTACCATTCCACCTGTGTATCTCTAACACTTCCCTTTCTTCTTTATTTTTTGGTCCTTTCCTGTACCCTGATACTTCTGATTTTGGATGGTTCTTCCCTATATAGTTCCCTCTTCACCCTCTTTGTATTGTTTTTTTCTTGCTCATTATTTTTCTTTTCATTTTGTTCATTCTTAGCTTCTCCATAATTATAAAAGATTAAAAGCAAAATCAAGAGAATGCAGGATGTGGAGAAGATCTAAGTGGAAACTGTAAATACAGACTTCTGCTAGGAAGGGTGAAAACCAGTTACCTGGATAGTACTGACTGAGGGAATTAGACCTACTTGTAAAGCACAGAAAAGGGCAAAATGCAAACGTGCCTAATAATGATGATTGCCTACTAATACCTGAAAACAAAGAAGATGGTCAGGGGGTTAAAATTTTAAAGGCAGAAGACATACTTACATCTAAAAAGCCTGTATATACCCTCACAGGCAAATGAAATTTAGAAGCATTGGTAATAAGTAAAATGTTGTTATCTATGTGCATGGATGATGTGGATGGCATAAAAAACAGTGTAAAAATGTATCCTGATTCATTTGGAAGAATTAAGACTGGTTTGCTGAAGTTGTGAACCTAAGAAATGATGGGAGAGAAAAAAAATGTGTCAGCACCATCTAGTTGGTCGATTAGTAAAGTTAAAAGTATGAGCAGCCCCAGACATACTTTAAACATTGTTTTGGCTTCTTCTGGTAGCAACACATCATGAATGAGGATCGCAAAACTGAAAGTGTTAGTAAGGTAAATTGGCCTTTCCACAGGGTCGGCAGGGCTGTCTCGGATGTGAAATAATGTTGCAGCGTGATCAAATCCCAAATAACTATTTGAAAAAAAAACAAAAACATAAACAAAATAAATCATTTTTATTTCTATGTGTTAACTGAAAATCTAAGTTCTTTTGTTGTCATAATTATGTTTAGCATTAAGAACTGTTATGAGAATATTAGAACTATAAATATTTTAGTGATTGACCATGTGATTTAAAACAAAATTTAGCTTGCAAAATATTGAAATGTAATACAAAGAACTATTCTCTACTGAATTATGTGTAATAAATTAAAACCAAGAACGTAGTAACAGAAAATGTCAAGCTACTTTAAAAAGAATCATGTTTATCACTCAATTGCAACCAGCTTTGTTAAAATGAATCCCCACCAAGTTTGATATTAAACTATTTTTGGTTACAGTATAGTCAGAAAATGAGCTGCATCTACTAATGCCCATTTATAGAAAAGTTGTAATTCTAGAACAGTGTATATGAGTTTATAAAGGAATACAAATGATTTTGTTTCAAGTGACAATATACTTTAATAATAAGCCATAACCACTTTCAGGTTACAATAGGCATTACAGAAAGAAAATGGTTTAAATATTACTTAAAAATCCTAGACTCATTTTTCTATTATATTATTGAATCATTAAGACTTAATGGTAAACCCAACTTATCCCATTTACCTTTTTCTTCTAAGAAAGTAAAATAAAAAAAAAAAAAGGAGATTTTTCTCCTTTATAGTTGAAGTTGCTCTTTTCAAAAATACTACCATGGAGTTTATGTGAATTTGACTATTACTTTTGCTAACGTCAATTAGCAGGAAAACAGAATTTATTGATTAGTAAAAAGTTACAAAGCTTATTTTAAAGAGAAACTCACCCATCCAACACTTCTGCTTGATATGGTATTTCAAGTTTAGAATAACTCTTTTCCTTTGCTTTAACAGTGATTTTCCCAGAAAACTGAGATGGTTTCTTCGCCTTTGATGCTGAAAGAAAGTAAACACATAAAAAAATCTGTCACCTTTTGGTACCAAAGAGTTCATACAGAGGAGTGTGAGAGTGACTATGTGGACTGACAAATCTTAAAAAGAAGCGGAGCTTTCAAATTGACAAACAGAATAGTTTTACAACATTTTAAATCAAGTATCACATTTTTCATAAAAAAAGGAAAAATGTTTCAATTTTCCTGTACTGGGACAAACAAATAAGGAATTATCAAGTGAACACGATTCAGGAGGAAAAACACTGTATATGACCTACTTCTCTAAGCTTTGGCTTTGCTTACAACAAAGTTTCTCAACCTTGGCAATACTGACATTTTAGGCCAGATTAATACTTTGTTGTGAGCTGGAGGGGTGGCTGCTCTGTGCATTGTAGGAAGTTTAGCAGCATCCTGAGCCTCTACTTATTAGATATTAGTAGTACCCCCAGTTGTGACAATCAAAACATGTCTGTAGACACTGCCAAATGTCCCCTAGGAGCAAAAATGCCCCTGAGAACCACTGGTTTTCAGCTGCACTGAGAAAGAAATAGCATTCCTTGTATGGCCAGAGCCTTGCTATAAATACTCATCAAGTAGAGTTATAAGATCTGACTTCTTATATTAGACAACCCTAACTCACAGTATACAGATGGTGATTTCAGATTTTTAAAGTTCCCAGTAAGCTTCGTTTCTTTCTGCTTGTTGTACAGCCATTTCTGAATGCTTTTAATTTTTTGCTATTTATTCTGATATAAAGCTGATCATAAGAGTCATAATTTATGCATTTCATGGGATCTTATTAATTGTATTTTAATAAATGAAGATTTAAAAACCTCAAGAAAATTTAGTTAAAAATCATCAGGAAGAACAGAGAAAGATTCTTGCTTAGTAAGTGACCACTGCAGTGTTAATATAGATGGTGCATTGTGGAAATATCAAAAGTTAAATAAAACATATACTTCCTATTGATTTTCAAAGCAGTTCCAAGGTATTTTGTGTAGGGACCTGGGGTGATGGTGATGGGGAAAGGTTGGAGTCTCCCATGATAATAAAAAAATGCAGCACTTGCTTTAAAAGATACTTTCCCTTTGTCTTTGTATTTAATTTTATATAATTTCTTTAAGAAGCACTTTATTTTAGAGTCTATGATCTCAGAAGAACCAATATCACTGACATTCATTTATTTCAAGAATGAACATTCAGCAGGTTTTCAGTCCAGGAGCTGGAGGCCTGGGCAGACACTGTCCTGACAGGTACTCCCCTATTCCCCAGACTAATTGGAATGGTGGGTCCTAAATGTTCTCAGGGCTTAGGAGTTACTACTGGTTACTCTTTTTCAGTAAGAAAAGAAGATATAGCTGCTGATGCTGATACTGATACTGGTGGTCGTGACTGCCATAGATTAGCAACACAAGACAATTTATCACAGACTTGGAAATAACTGTGGCATCAAAACCTTCTATAATACCATTTCTTTGCAGCTGTATTTTGACAGTATGCCACATATTTCATCTTGATTTCCTTAAGGGTGTGCTCTGAGCTCATGGGATGAAGACTGAAGCTGGGACCAAACCTCTCCTGAGAACCCCCATGTGAGCTGTAAGCACAGGAGCTCTCATAGACACTGTGCAGAGAGTCCAGTGTTCTGCCACCTGTACTAGGTCATTCAGTGATCAAATACTCTCTTCTGTTGCACTTAACTTTAAAATGTGGACTGTGAGCAGAAGTGGCTCTGTTGTAATTAATACCAGAGTTTAATTAAGCTGTGGGGCTCCTCACTTGCATGGGCCCCAGTGACAAAAACCCCATTTGGAGTTTCGGTTCTTACTAAGTTTAATTACACATATAGTTAAGCAGTTATTAAGTCACTATTTGAAAAATCTGTCACAGCAAATCCAATAAATATCCTACTAAAGTGGGCAAAAATGAATAAAAACATGATGTTATAATATGTTAAAGTCTGGGTTAACATCCCAAATGTCAAGATATGTAGTCTAACAGTTACCTAATTTGACAATTCTATCATAAAGGCTATTATTGTAGCTTAGGCAGGACCATCTGTCTTGCTTATAAAAGCCAATATATGAAAAAATGTTACAGAGACTACTTTATTTCTGCTCTCAAACTCAAACATGCTTCTGAAATTCAAATACATTATCATCCAATTATAAAAATAATGACTTCATAATTAAGGCAATCCATAACTGGAATATATGTGGGAGAACCCAGATTACAAAAATTTAATTCCCATCCTAATGCATTCACCAATACTAATAATTTAGGTTTATGAAGTTATGGTATTTTTTTCATGAAACAATCAAATAAGATTTTGTGATGGTTTACAAGAAAAACCAACTTAAGCAATATAAAATCTGACTATAAAATGGTCTGAATTTCTATATTAAGATGTTGACATAGTTGCCTTCTAGTTTATCAAAATAAGACCACTCTATTAGGGAAAAAAAAAAAAAGGCGAATACTTACCATCAAAACTAATACTTGCAACCTTGGTATATTTACTTTCTGAAGCTTTTAAGGTAATTGGTTTAAAGTGTACCGTTACAGCATCATTTTGTGGAGTAGGCCTAATACTCTGCAAAGAGAAAAAAACATATAGCATTGTTTTAGTCTAATGGTTCAGTTACATTATGCTGGAGAGTATACTGGAAAAGGCAGGCAGAATCAAAATTTGAAAAGTTTAACTTTATTCCTTTTTTAAATGGAGTAGACCAAACTAATAAAACTTCCAATTAATTTCATTAGAATATCTTTATGAAATAAAATGATGACCAGAAGAAAACTGCATGATAGATAAATGAGAGTAAAAATCTAAACACAAACTAGTATACTGGGTGGAGTATATAAAACAGAAAAAAAGGTATTTATTTTCCAAATGAATGCCTAATGAACACATAAGAGAAGACATGGAGATGTATGGTATGGTGTCTCTTAAAGAAATCCACAATACTAAGTGTAACATTTTGGCTATATGAAGATGAAGAGTGAACATGAACTTGGAAGCTGGTGCCCCTTTGCCATGACAGTGTGGCAGATCCCATTTCCAACGGTGTTCTCTCTATTCTCTGGGGTGTGCAGTGCAAGTGAGCACTGCTATCCAGAGAGGCAGAGCCATGCTCCCAGCTGTGGGACAGAGCAGCGAGTGACTGCTGGGATGTGGAATTTGGAAGAGGTCAGAACTGTTTAATACATAATAGTACTTAATACATAAGATCTATTAAAAGAAAAAAAAAGAAAGAGAAAAACAAGAAAAAGAAACCAGTAAATGCTTGCACTTTTCCGGCAAGCTTAAAAAATAAATACATTTTTAAGTGTGGTAACTTTTAATTGGATGATCCTCACTGACACAAACAAAGCACTTTTCACTGGAAGGGACTTTAAAGATACCAGCCTCCTTCCCTGTTTACAGGTGAAGAGAACCATGTAAGGCTGAGTAATGTTTCAGCACCTGAGCATCAGAAGGCAGAACTGGAAGCCAGGTGTCCCGACTCGGTCCAGTGCCCTGCTGCACCTAGCATCCCACTGCCCAAACATGCATCTGTGAAACTGTGGTACTACTCTACACAAATCTTGATCAGAACTCTTCCTTTAGAATTTGATTTGAATCTTACTTTGGTCTTAAAACCCATCTAGGTTTTTTGTGGAATTTTCAGGGGTTTGTAAACTTGTTGCCAAAGCCTAATGTTTCCCACAGAGAATCCTGTTCCATCTTTATACGGTATTTTGTAAGAGTCTGTCCAGCTACAAGATTTTGTGATTCAATTAATTTTTTTTTTTCAAATTAGTGACTTTCATCCTGAAGTCAAGATTGTTAGAAAGGTGTTAGAAAGGTTAAAAAGCTCTGTACTGTGCAGAGGACTTGCACAGATATGTCTCCTAACTTTCTCACTTGTTCTACTGGCTATGATAGAGGAGAAACAGACGCTGTTTCAAACATGCTCAAAGACTGTACATGGCAGCAACAATCACAACACTTTTTGAGTGTTACCATCCTGCTAGCACCATACCAGAAATAACTAAACAATAGTATTTATTAAAATACAGTCACTGTATGTAAGAGCTTAGGCTAGTTGAGGAAAGAAATGTTTTTCTCACATGAAACATCAATTTAAGATTGTCCTTACCAGAATAAAATTTTATATTCAATATTATTACCTTAAAATATGTTGCACTGATGGTAAACAAATATTCAATTGACTTTAGACAAATGGTCTGAAATGTTCACTTATTACCATTTAACCCCTAAGTCAGTTAAAATCCATTTCCTAAGGAAACAAAATCAAAGCAAAACCAACAAAACAATACTTAAATAGTTTGCTCATTTTGGTGGCTTTAAATGAAACATAATACATTAATCATTAACTTATAATAAGCATATTTATATACTAACATCTGTTTTAGTATCAGTCACTAACTGTTGCTTATTTAAAGATAATCAAGTGGGGAAAATATGGCAAGATTCCCAGGAAAGGCAGCCTTGCACACGTTCTAAATAGTTTCAGACTTCTTCTCATGACACTCATGCCCAACTAGTGTTCAGTAACTTTTAAGTGAGACCCAAGGGCCCGGCACTTTCCGAAACTACTTACAAAAACATTTGAGCAAGCAAGGAAAATAATTTTTCAATACATAAATGTACACAATAGTTGCATAAATTTGCTAAAGCTAATATCAAATTGATATTTGTAAATATGGTAAAATGAGTAAGTATACCAGGAATTCTTATTCATCAATTAAATCAGCAAGGAAACCACATGCAAATGTTCCTCTTAGGATGTGTCAAGCAAACTTACTGCATATTTTATGCAGCATTAATGTTTTATAAATATTCTCAAAGTTGCATTGTAGACAATCAATATAAGAAGGCTTGGACCTGTGCATCTTGCCCAATGGGAGAGGAACTTATATTTGGAGTTGCTTGCTTTAGCAGTCTTCTGTCTAGAAAGATGAAGAGACTGAATTCCTGAAGGGGTATTTAAAAAACCTTCAGCTTCTGGCACTACCTAATCCATCCTAAAAACTATTTGTGATCATGGTATCTCCCCTGCCAGGTAAGTATTATAAGGTGATGGAAAGAGAACTCACATTAGGTGGTGAACTTACTATTCAACAAGTTGACAATGCACTGTAGAACTGTAAGCCTGAAACCTATGTAATCCTTGCTAACAGATGTCACCCCAATAAGTCTAACAATAAAAATGAATTAAAAAAAAATATTGGAGTAAAAAAAAAAAAACCATTTGTGAAATGGAGGAAGGCAGAGACCCTTCTAAAATCCCTAAGTCTCTAAGTCTGGCTTATTATGAAGAAAAAGGCAGAAAAAGCCTTAGGAAGCTCTCTTACAACTTAGTTTCCAGGGCAGATGGGCTCATCCCCTGGCTGGTAAGGTGAGAAGTATCTCTCAAGTGGACCACTGTATCAAATGTCTAACTTTCTACATTTCATTCTCTACAAAGTAGCGACAGTGACCTTTTACAACACATGAATGCTTCAAATACTGTAATCTCCCACTGCACTTATAATAAACTTTAAACTTATCCCAGAGCCCCAGGCAGCCCTGCATGACTCTCCCACCCTCATCTTTCACAAATTCAACCTCATGTCTCTTACAACATCCAAAGCTATTCCTGCCTCACACTTGCTGCTCACTGTGCTCGGAACACTTGTCTGTCAGTTTTTCTTATTGGTGTCTACTCTTTAAGTCCAGCGGTGTCCAACCTTTTGGCTTCTCTGGGCCACAATTGGAAGAAATGTCTTGGGCCACACACAAAATACACTAACAATAGCTGATAAGCTAAAAAAAGGGGTTGTAAAAAAATCTCATAATGTTTTAAAAATTTCTGTTGGGCCACATTCAAAGCCGACCTGGGCCACAGATTGGACATGCCTGCCCTAGTCCTTAGTTACGACCTCACATGTCAGCTGCTTAGAGATGACCCTATCTAAACCATCATTCGCCCTCACTTATATGCCATTGTTTATGTCTTTCATAAAACTGGCTCAATTTGTGATGGTGTATAACCTTGGCTGTCTGATGCACTGCTGTGTTCTCAGTACTTAGCACAGGAGATGGCACGTAAATAAATGATGCTCATTAAATATTTACTGAAGGAAGGGATTAATGAATGAGGGAATAAGACAAAACCACCAAAACACTGGCTGGGCATAGGCTTTATCTACAGCATACATAGGTAGTTACAGATGTAGATAATAGATCAATAGGTTTTTAACAGAAACATTAAATTTGAAATTAAAATGATATATTCATAAAGATTTGATTGTCAATATATACCCAATATACTGTCACATAACTTTTGAGTTTTTATAGTTGAAAAAACCACACACACAAAAAGCTCTGACTCATTTTCCCTATTTGGAAAACTAGGACCTGTGCACCTTATAAGATTGTTATTAAATAAGATAATTTATGTGCAGAACCTCATATAGTGCCTGACCCACAGGAAAAGCAAATAAAAGGAAAAAGTGGAAACATGGGCCTATTTAATTCCTTCTCATAAATAAATTGAATAGTATATTTCTTTTTCATTCACGGTCTTAGGATTAGTGGTTAACTTCATTTTTCTAGAAAATATTTACTAAAAAAGACACTGTTTTGGCCCATTCCATGTATATATAAAACTAGACCATTGAAACTCTAAACCCTCACCTCTGGAGAAGTGACTGCAAGCGTGAAGTCTGCCCAACAAGCACAATAGTCCCCTCTCTGACCTTGCTCTGCTCAGCGGGCTCCCACAAACTGAAGAAACCAGTAACAGAGAGCATGCAGAATACACAAAAGATAAAAACAATGTGATATCTCAAACTGAGGCAAGGACAGGGTGGTCCACCCACAGCCAGTGTCTGTCCTGCAGGCAGACACTGCCATCCACAGCTGAAGACGGATCTCGGGACACGGCCTCTGTGGAGGCCAGTGACCGGAGCAGAGGGGAAGGCAAGGACTGGGAAGAGAGTGTGTAGGTGGTAAATGTGTCCTGTGTACCCAACAGGCTAAAGAAATCCAGCTTCAAAGAAGGTAAGTAGGTTATGGCCAAAGCAACCAGGACAAACCTAGCAGAAGGATTATACTCCATTACAGAGGAAAACTCTTACATACAAAGGCTGTCTGGCTAAAACCCAGTCATAAATGCCTCTATGTTTCATATTACATGGCCGGATACTTTCCGGACAGCCCTGGTACTAAATCAGAAAATTTTGAACAAAAACAACCACAATTCGGGGTAAAAAGTTACGCTTTAAAATGGGAATATTTTAAAGAGCAGTGATTCTTAGGCCTTTCTTTGCATTTCAGTGACTGGAAAATCCTAGAATGTGTATTTGTTTATGCTTGTGGAAGGAAGTCTAACAGAGGTTTTCTAAGTTTTATTTTGCAAATGTGAGGATGTTGATGGCCGAGAAAGAAGAATTTCCTACTGTCCACTATCTTTATTCATAAAATCAAGAATATTTTCAATCAAAGAAAGATAATAGTTAATAAAACCGAAGTTAATTTTCTTAATAAGCAAAATTGATAAACTTGTAGCTAGATTGATCAAAATGCTATTTTAAATATAGAGAAGACTCAAATTACTAAAATTAAGAATCAAAGATGGGACATTACTACTATCTCACAGGAAAAAAAGTATAACATTATGAACAATGGTATGACAACAAATTAGATAACTTAGATGAAATGAAAAAAATTCCTAGAAAGATATAAACCCTGAAACTGATTCAAGAAGAAACAGAAAATCTGAATGTAAAGAGATTGAATTAGTAATTTAAAAACTTCCCACAAAAAAAGCCTGGGCCCAGATGGCTTCACTGGTGAATTCCACCACATTAAAGAACAGCAATGCTTCACAAACTCTTTCCAAAACTGGAAGATGAGGGAACATTTCCCAATTCATTCTATAAAAACAACTACCTACTGCTTTTGTTCATAAAATAGTGATATTTTAACATCAAACAAAGAAACAAGTACAATGATCGCAGAATAGTCCTTCTCCAGAAAGGGTGTTTACCTTTATATTAACATATACACATTCATATTTTTATAATTTATATTATTTGCTTGTTTTTCCATACTCATGAAAATTTCAATATAGATTAAAGAGCCAAAACCAGTCACTAATGCACAACAGAAATATTCACTGTAGTATTTCCTTATGTAAAATGTCACCAGTGGAAGATATGCTGATGGTTTTTTTTTTTGTTTTACAGAAATTTTGACGAGAATCATTCAAAAGACTGAATTAAAAAAAATAAGTCACCAAATAAAAATATGAATTTTTTTTGAAAGCAAGCGCAGAGAAGTATATATACGAAGGTATTTAAGAGGAAAGATAAGAACAAGAGACAATGTTACTGTTCACCGCTTTGGTGTTTTTGGTACTAGGCTGGCCAGGTCAAAGGAGAAGTTCCTTGTCAGCTGTGGAAGGGTCTCGGGCCCCTGAAGAACCCTGAGGAGCCTAGCAGCAGACAAGACAATAGCAGTACAGGTCTCTTTTAGCCAGCCTGACAGTGGAAGGGAGGAACTCCACATGGGGTAGTTTCAGCCTCATGCATATGGGGGAAGCTCTCTACAAGATTCTACTCCCCCATTCTACCCTCACTTCTTCTACCTCATAGGAGGCAATAGTGGGTCAGCAAGCAGGACACTGCCTGGACTCTGATCCTACTAGTGAGTCACTGTGCACTATAATACAATGATCTGGGGTGACGGACTCTTGCTTCCTCATTTGGGATTTGTATACTTTCGTCGGTCTATACTCTACCACCTGGTGGTAAACTCAGGGTTTGGCTGTGGATGGACAAAGGCCCCTTTCTTAAGTCTGAAGCCCATCTGGTCTATCTCATTTTATCAGTTCTCTGAATTTAGGTTTCTGATCAGCACATGTTATAATAAAAATGTACTGCTTTCCTTTTCTAAGTCTCCTTATGAATGTACTTTAGGGACCTCACTAGGAAGTGAGACTGTGGCTAAGCAAAATTTGGATATCCCTGTCCTTTTTTTTTTTTTTGCCTGAAACCTAATGGCACCCCAATTCTACTCTAAGGCATAAGTCATCTGTCCTATGGGTATGTGTGAGGGAACAGGGGACCCTAGTTTATAGTACACAATCTAGGGTAACTATGACAACTGCCGGTTGGAAGGGGTATCTATGACTAATGCTAACAGCACTCTACTATTACCCACCATACTTCTTTGCTTCATGATTTCTCCTCCCAACACCTCTCAGTGTTTTTTCTTTCTTTCTTTTTACTACTCATACGTTAAGTCTAACACCCAAACCTGATAGAATCCTTATAACCTGCTTTTCTTTGCACATGGCACAGAGATCCTAGGAGTTACCGGAATCCACCCACAGGCCTCTTATATGATTCTGCCTAGACAGAAATCACCAGAACTTTGGTTCAAATTTAGCTTAGAGAAGATCCTCTTCATTCCCTCTCATCCTTAAAATCTGATTAGAGAACCAAAGTGTCACCAGTTCACCACAAAACTAATTCCTTTAGAGCTAGAGTTTAATTATTTTTAACTTTGGCATAAGTTTAAAAACAAAGAATATATAAATTAGAAAAAAAGTAAGTAAAAACTTACTGTTATTGGTACATCTTTTGTTCCTGAATTCAACAAATGAAGATTTAAAACTTTCGGTAGATCTGTTAAAATTAAGGGAAAGAAATATTTCTTAAAAGGTGTGTTTTATAGCAACTTAGAATCTATGCCTTATTAGATAGCAGACTGATCTGTTCTAGAATGTGAAATAAAATGACAATCACATATGTAAAAAGAAACATTAGGTAGGAATCACCTTACTCATAAGGACATTGCATATTACAAGAACTGGCCCCTCCTCAACAATCAGACCAAAACAAAGCAGAAGTTTTCAGTGAAATTTAATTATTACTAATATTTTTTTAATTATTACTAATCTTTTATATTAAAACCGAATCTAATTTTCAAAAATGGGTCTTTATTCCAAACAACCAAATTTTAATTACATATGGCTCACGGACATCCCATACTACAAGTATAGTTGATCCCTGTGTAATGTGGGGATTAGAGGTGCCAACCTCCATGTAGCTGAAAATTTGCATATAACTTCTGACTCTCCAAAAACTTAGCAACACTCCCTCAGTTTCCACGGGGATTGGGTCTAGGACCCCCAATGGATACCAAAATCTGTGGACACTCAGGTCCCTTATATAAAATATCCTAGAACAATACATACAGTCAGCCCTCTACATCCATGGATTCCCAACTGCAGGTGGAAAATACTGTTTTGATCTGTGGTTGGTTGAATCCACAGATGTATTTCAAAACCTGAGATACAGAGGGCTGCCTGTATAGTTACTGAAAAATATCCATGTATAAGTGGATCCATGCAGTTCAAACTCAGGTTGTTGAATAGTCAACTGTATTCTTACTTTTTCCCTTAATAAATCCTTAACTTGATTACTTTCAATTTTAGAATTTGAATGCTTTCTCTATTTGGGACAAATTTTTAACATCATTTTATTATTATGCAATTGAATAATCCATATCTAAATAAAAATCTAGAAGTAGCTGAGGAACTGGGGTAAAAATTTGGGAAACTACCTTCTCCTCCAATCTTGTGCTTACAAGACTTAAGTTATTTCATCGCCTTATTTCTCCGTTGGGTAAAAAGTGGTATCTCCTCAGAGGAATGGGGTACAACCTGCAAGGGCTCTCAGTTCCCAAAAGTAGACTTCTACAAGGTCACGTAACCCACCATAAAGAACTTTCAGAGCTGGATTACAACAGAGTTAAAGTGGAGCCATTTAGCAATGAACGGGGAGTTTTCTTTTTAAGACCCATAAAGACATTGTCTCTTTTCTTACCTTGTGTTCGCAATGTACCAAAATCTAACATTTCTGTTGACGAATAAATTCCAGGGGCTTGGAAAACAAAGAAAACAATTATATTTCACTTTGCCAGAGTAAGATGTATTGAAAACAAACTTGCACGGCCTTCCATTTTCCACTAACCTGTTGTAACTTCAACCTCGACAGGAAGAATGATGAACTCTGTGCTGTCTGAAGCATTAGTCTTTATTCTTATGAAGGCTGTGTGGTTATCTGCTTCTCTGGATGAAAAGCTAGCTCTCATCACTCCCTTGGTTTCATAAGGAGGAATTTCCTGACAAGTTAACAGACCATAATGTAGTATAGCTTTTGTAATGTTGCAAAACCACTATCATTTACTGAATAAGATGACACTGACTGAAAGATGCATAATTATTTTATATACTAAAAAAAAAAAAATACACTGCCAATTAAACAAGTATATTTTACTGACTGTAACACACACTCCAATTTTGGAGGATGTTTAAAATGTGAAAATAATGTGCATTGTCAGTTGCAAAATTATCATTAAGAGGTAGAACTAATCTATAAAATCAGTGGTTCTTTAATGTATTTGGTGATTCTTAGGTATATAATTCAGTCCTTAAATTCTCTAACCAATAGAAGTGTCCACCAGCAGAGGGAAATGCTTTGCCAGAAGTCTACAGGTGTCTCTTTAAATCATGAACAAGAGAGCTTAGACTCTGTTTTCCTTTCATTTAAAACTTAACAATACAAAGCTTCCCTAGCAAATCCACAGTTTATCAGTTGTGGTCAGGAAAGCTCCAGGCATCAATTCTCAGGGCCTGTAGGGAGAGAACACTCACACATACACTAGAAGGAAGACTCATAGAAAAACTTTTTTTTTTCTTTTTTAAGGTATTAACTCTTTTCCTGGTTTTAGAACAATCTGTCTTTCTTGGGACCACCAGAATTTCTCTGCACACACCTTCTGACATATTTTGGAAAACCCCAATGTTTTAGATTTTATTGTTCTTCACCAACCTCTACTCTCAACATTTTAGTCCCAAAGTAGGAAAGAGGTGATTGGAACCCTCCAGGGGCCACTAGAGAGGGATCACCCACTCATCCAGCTCACCCATCTTTAATGAGTTGATTTTGGTCTCTGCGTTTTCTCATGCACTGAAATGGGCTGGGGGGTGTAGTCAAGGCCAACTGACTTTTTTTCTTGCTCCAGCTTTGTAGAAATAAGAATCACTGTATCTTTTCTTATAGTCACTGGGAATATTATGCTCCTCTTGCCACCATTCATCACAATTTTCAACTAATTAAAAACCTGAATTCTCTAATGTTTATTAGATACCAATTATTTCATGGTAAATTCTTAGTTCTTCTATCTAGCAATAAAATACAAATTCAATAGCTTATAGTTAATTCTCTGAAGCACTGTTTTATACATTATTTCTCCCAAAGGCTTTTCAAACAGTAACATAATTTCAAGGTAAAACATTTTTGCAAAACGATATAAATGGATCATCATTATATAGTTGTACCTGCTAGTGTGTTTCTGTATCTTAGCAGTTAAACAGTCACTGATAATTTGTTTCTAAATGTTTAAAACGACATCCTAAAAATGTCCCCATCACATCCTTTCCCTGGTTGAGACTGGTCAGAGGACAAGCTATGTATGTTTAACAGAGCAATTCACAAAGAAATGCTGATCTTCAGAACACATTTATAGTGGTATAGTCATAGTGTCTTCAATCATGGCTGAGCAGCACTGTGAGTGACCTTGGTATAAAGAACCACATTTACTATGCCTTTCCCCTCTGATTAAAGCATTAAAAACATACACATACACCAAAACAACCTCTCCTATGGAAGGAACCCTTACAAATAAGGTAGTTGCTACATATTCATTAATTTGGTTAATATTTGCTAGCATTCTCCAGTGGTTCTCTATGCATTTAGTAACATAAACTATTACTAAATATTCAACAATATTAAAGGAGGATGTAGATCATCTAAGAATTTAAAAATATCTAAGTCATTACAAGGGCTTGACTATGTGGCATCTCTTCTACCAACAATAAGTCTGAATGTTCAATTTTCTACATTCAAAAATAGGTTAAAACAGGTTTTATTTTTTAAATGTTAGTGTAAAGCATATTATAAATGATTAGATTCAGAGACAACTTTATCAATACAATTCTGAGAAAGAATAGTTGAAATCTCCTCCTTTCTACACAGTAAAGTGCCCATGAATTTTGTTCGCTGACCTTTCTATAAATTACTACTTAAAATTTTCTTTTAACTCTCTCATCCAATTTTCAAATAATTTGGCATAAAGTTAATACTAAGATAGTAATTAAGGAAAAGTCAGCCATATTTCTTCAGGTGATAAGGAGTTAAGTATTTTCTGGTGTGTTTTAGAAAATGATTGGTTTCATGTGACTACATGTGAGAAAAATGTGTTAGCACTCACCCACAATTTTCTGGTACCTCCTTGTTGACCTGTTGGAAGTTCTAAGTGAAGATCACCTCCACTAGAGTACATTTCTACAACCTGTGACAAAAGAGCACATTATGGTTACGTTCAAAACCATAATCTCAATGCAAATGATTGCTGTTACACAGAAATATATTTGACACTCCAGTAGTTCATCACGAAAAACTTAAAAAACATTTACAGATATAAATGTAGGATAATTATCATATCACATCACTAGTTAGTACCCCATATGTATAAGCTATGGTGATATTTTTAACAAAAACAAGGTAACTTTGAAATATTAAACTAAGAAACAGTGTAGTCTCACAGACTGGATTTTAGAAAATCTATACATAGGACACATATACTACCTTATGGGAATTAGCAAATTTTAGAAATATAAATTTTGTATTATAGTATCACAAGTGCTTCTTTACTCACATATTTATAACAAGCTCTAGCAGCAGTTCTAGTAACTACAATAATTATAAAATAGTGTCAAACACATGATTTTGAAACATGGAACAATTTTAATGCAATCTGAAAACATTTGGTTTCTACTGGTGGCAAATATCATAGCAACTGTCAATACCTCTGTGGACTATACCTACACTCATTTTTTAAAAAGTTTTAATGAGGTATAATGAATGTACAATAAACTGTACATATTTAAAGTGTACAACTTGATGAATTATAACATATGTACATAGGCACAAAGCTACCATTAAGATATGAAATATATCTATTACTTCCCCCAGTTTTCTCATGCCCTTTGCAATCTACTTGTCCCTCTCTGCACCCTCCCACTCCCAGGTAATCACCGAGCTGCTCTAGGCCTCTGTAGATTTGTTTGTATTTTCTAGTTTTATGTCAATGAAATCGCACAGTCTGTACTCTTGTGTCTGGCTGCTTTTATTCAGTGTAATTATTTTGAGATTCATCATATTATATGTATTAGTAGTTCATTTCTTTTCGATTTAATGCATAGGCCACAATTTTTAATCTATTCACCTAATGCTGGATATTTGGGTCACTTCCAGTTTTTGGTCATTACAGATAAAGCTGATATGAACACTGCATTTTATAAGTCTTCATGTAGACATCTGCTGTCCTTTCTCTTAGGTACAGACTAGGAATAGACTGGGTGTCATATGGCTGGAGACTTTCCTTTAAGGGTAGGTGACTTTATCTCTTAATAAGGAATAATATATTTAATTAAATGCAAATTTGGCGTGAAGTGATAAGAGAATGGACAGAAAACTTTCACTTGTTTTATCATGGAAGTTCTCCAGGTGTACATAAAAATGGACAAAGCAGGAAATAGCAATATTCTAGTCTAAGGTTAAAGGTTTTTGGTATGTGTGGTGTTAAAGAAAAGCACTAGGCAAAGAGGAATGAGTTACGATTTCCTTTTAGTATTACTACTTGCCTTCCAATTCCTTATGGTCCCCTAAGTACCGAAGATATTAATACCAACTTATCTGATGGGGACTATGGAACTTTTCTTCTAAAAATCCAGAAAACATCACATATTATTTCACTTAACCTTCCAAGGTATTAAGGAAAAGAGCATAACTATGTTTGGAAACAGAAGACCAAGAAGTAGAAATAGGAAATAGAAATAGGGACAGAAAAAGGCTACATTATAAAATAAAAGGAAAGACTGCATTCAAACTAAGTATGTGACACATTCCTGATTTTTAGTCTAATGCTATTTATCATAATTTTAAGAAGTTTAGGAAAGAAACACCAACAATATATTCAGAACTTACTTCAAAAATTCTCACAAAGAATGTTTATTTTTGTGTGCCTACATATATGCATGCAAATGTACAGAAAAAAGTCTGACGTGACACACACCAAGACCATATGAGTAGCTGTCTATGAGGAAGGGTTAGGGATTGCAGCTGTGCTAATTCAACTGTTATCAGCTACATGTAGTTATTTAAGTTAAAATTAATTCAAATAAAATAAAACTAAATGTTCAGTTCCTCAGGCACCCTCGCCACAAATTCAAGAGCTCAATAATCCCATGTAGCTAGAGGCTACTGTATTAGAGCAGACACAGAACTTTTTAATCATCACAGAAAATTCTATTGGACAGTGCTAGATTGGAAAGTAGGAAGTTCAAGGGGGCTTTTGCATCACACTTGTTTGAATTGTTAAATTTTATTTTTACCGGGGAGAAAATACTCATATATTTGTGTTGTATAATGAACAAATGAGATGTAATTTCTTGCTTTACAATATTTTCTTAAATTTAAGGACAGGACTAATGACAGTATGACATATTACAGGATTATCAGGTTAAGAATACCTTCCCTACAAATTCCTAGTTATTAATTAAGTCACGGGAATGCAAAGTACAGTGTGGTGTATACATTAATACTTTTTTGCATATTTGAAAGTTGCTAAGAGTAGGTCTTAAAAGTTTTTATTACAAGAAAAAAATTTGTAACTATGTGTAGCGATGGATGTTAAATATACTTAATGTGGTGACCATTTTGCCATATACACAAATATTGAATCATTATGTTGTACATGAAACTAATATAATGTTATATGTTAATTATACCTCAAAAAAAAAAAAAAAGCCTATCAAATAGGTACTTGGATAAAAACAGATTTTCCCTCAAAAAGAGTACTTTTCAGATATTCTACAATGGTTCTAAGAGGGCAACTTTGGTTTTCTGTTTGCTCTATGTGCTGGTGAAAAGTCCATTGTGCTAAATCTTGAATTAAAATGTGGTAACTGGAAAAAGACTAGATGAACAAAAGAAAAAAAAAAACCAGTAGTGAATTCAAAGAGAAAATTGTTTTAGCTGATAACCTGATGACTAGAAGCCTGAGGAGAAAAGGCACAAACTGTAAAGCCACTTAAACAACTGCAGGCTGGCCACACCTGCTGAGTCTGTGACCCCCATACTTCCAGCAGGAAGCAGTGCCTGAGTCTGTGGTCTGGCTACCACACAGGGAGCACCCAGGGGCAGGAAAGGGTATCTCTGCCACACTGCTGGCACAACAGCAGTGTGTTAACTCATGCAGCAGTGTCTGACAGAATGAAGAACATGTTTTTTAATGTCGTTGACTAAAAATAGTAAAAAGTAAAAGAGAGAGAGAGAGAGAGAGAGAGAGAGAGAAAGTAGTAGAATTTATGAGGTTTCTGTATAGATTTGTAATAAAGGTTTGCCAAAACAGGGAAAATACACCATTTACTAAAGTTAAAGCAAAAGGATACAAATGACAGAGTGAGGATGAAGGGGAAACACTTTTCACCTGTAAAAGCAGAACACAAGAGCTTTTTCCTCTTTTCTGATGAAGATACCTAACTAAAAAGTAATTAAAATTAGGGCAGAGTATTTTTATTAGGAGCTATCCTAACCCAATGTCAGCCAAGTGTTGGGGAGAAATTTCTTTTGTGTTACTTAAGCACAGTGGTTCCCAACCTTTTCTCCACTTGAGCACCCCTTTTAAATCCATTTCTATAAATTGTACCCCCTGTTTTTAAAACAGCTGTTTTTAAATACTGACAGTTAGTTCAGTGCCTACCCTTAATGAAAAATAGTGGAAATGAGGTAGTAAGTCAGGAAAGAAAAATTACTACACTAAAAGTTCAAACCACAGATTTAACTTTATAATATATGAGACACAGTAAAATACTGATAGTGATGATGAAGTATTTAACTTTTAATTTATTATTAATAATAAAATATTATTAAAATATTATTAATAATATTTATTTATCTGAAAAGTCTGTAATTATTGTTATGCAGATCACTAGCCCATTGAAACACTGTTAGTGAGATCACTGAGCTTGCTTTGATGAACTTAGTTTCTTGAAATCAGGCTCAAATGATGCAACATACAGTCTTAAATCCATACTTGCATTAAGCTTGTTGCGGTACTTATTTTTTATGAAGGTTTAAGGAGAAAAAGCTCTCTCCACTAGTTCAGTATTAGGAAATGGCAAGAGGTATTTCAGCACCTTCTCACTCATCTGTTCATATTCCTCACTGACATCTACCCAGAAAGTAATAAGATGCTTTCTTTTAAAGTAAGAATTTAAAGACGAATCAGTTGAAAGTTTGATTAACTGCTCTTTTTCACTGATTGATAGTTTAGCTTCTTTGAAGAATTTTTCATTGAAGGGATCTACAATCCAGTTGTTTTCTTTTCCATGTTGAGGGAAGTAGTTATAAAAGGACACTTTAAGACCTTCCAAGTGACTTATTCTATAATATTCTCTTTCATGTTTTGGCATAGGTGCAGGTCATTCTCAGATACAAAGTTGTGTGGAGTTTCAAAAACTTCGAGCTGATCTCTTTCAATACATGCTTTCTAAAAAGTGCAGTTTTTAAATCATTGACTCAATTTTGTCAGTTACTTCAAATACAGTGATTGAGCTGTTTTTAAGTCCCAAGTTGAGTTTGTTATAGAAAAATGTCTGATAAATATTCAAGACTTTGAAGCCAATCACTTGAAACTCTGGAGCAAGAGGAGAAAGATGGTCTTCAAAAATACCTGGACTTCATATCTAAGTTCAAATATCCATGTAAGTACTCTGCCACAACATAGCTGCCTTACCTCCATCCACAGGAGTAATGTGCTGTGAATGTTCTTTCTTCACACAGTGCTTTAAAGATGGAAAAGCACTGGTGCTAAGCCTGTGAAGGCAGGGAGTTCCAGGCATTGATACAGACTGTGCAGCCTTAGCTCACCCCTGCACAGCTGGCAGCCCTGGAGTCTCATGGTTGTGACTTAATAAAATTTACAACTTATACAGCATTATCAAAAACATCTTTCAGTTCACTAGGAAGAGGCTTGGATGCAAGACTTTGTCTATGAATGCAGAGTGACTCCATGGTACACAAGAAGCTACCTCTTTGATTTGGCCGAGTAGGCCTATAAAACAACCTGACATAGGCTTGTCTCTGTCAGTACATACGTCACAACAGTTTGACCAACTAATGTTCTTTTCAATGAAAGAACCATTGATTGTATTAAAAATACCCACGCCTGTAGTATGCTGTGAATGGGTAACAAACCAACAGGTATTCCTCAATTTCATTTTCTACCAAGTACCTCATGATGATGAGCAAAATAGATAAATTAGCAACATCTACACTTTCATCAACCTGGATGGAAAAGAATTTACCTTTTCTAATGCTATCTACTACTACAGCTTCAACATTGTCAGACATTTTCTGAATTCACTGAGACATTGCAGTTTGAAAAAGAGATAATATTGATTTTGTGGACACGTTCTTCCCCAAACGTACAAAAAATGGTATCCTTAATACATGGAGAAATTACATCTTCAGCAATGGTGTGGTTTTTACCACATATAGCTATGTGATAAGCAATACGGTATATAGCATCAACTGCATTTTCATTGTCTTTCTTTCCTAACATCATGTATTAAGTAACAGTTTGGATGCTTTTCTAAGTGCCAAAAATAATGTATTTCTTTGTTTTTATACATAGGGTGTTTAGTTTCTAAATGCCATTTGAGTAGAAAGGGTTTCATGCAACTGTTGGATAATATTTCCCCACACACAACGCATAAAGACTTAGGACAGTCATCATCCCCTACAAATAAAAACCCATACTTAATATACTCTTTAGAGTATTTCCTTTTCTTCTGGGTGGTATCTGAGGCATACACCTTTTTACTATCTCCTGGTGTGGGTGCACCCATAGCTATGGACATGTGTTGAAAAGTACTTGGCCACAAGTTATAATCCATATCAAGTTTTGGTGTTTTAACCATTCCTATTTTCAACTACTGATCCATAACTGACATGCTTAAAAATCACTGACAATGTAACTGAAACTATGTTAAACAATAAAAAAACTACTTGAAAAGAATCACTATTAAAGATAACGCACTTACTTTTACTCAATAACTAAAATGATCAAATAGTCTGGCTTCAGACGTATTTATATGTCTGGGGAAGTTCTAGAAACGTTGCAAAGGGATTGTTCTGAAATTGTGTGTAATGAATGGTAGAAGAGTGGTTTGGGGGAAGGGTTCATAGCCACACCCTCACCAATAATCATTCACTAATGTGATCTAATTTTGAAGTGTTTCCATTAAGGGTAAATCAAACTTAACATTTATTGTACCATAATTAATGTTTTGCATTTTTTAAATTTACTTGGTTTTTCACCATTACTGATTATTTTTTGAGTACCCCTGAACAGCCCAGCATGTACCCTTGGGGGTTAGTGTACCACTACTTGGGAACTGATGCTTTAACATATAATTCCTAACTATTTTACAATTCGGACTGGAAATCTCTTGTCTTGGATCATTTTCCCTTTTACTATTTATGAACATTTTTACCAGTTCTAGAATGACAAAATAATTTTGTTTGCCACATAGTATTTCCCTCTACTTGTTATTTTCAAGCTACTGTTAGGTCCTGCAGTGTTGATTCTAAAGAACTCTGGGAGCTCTGGGTATGAATATTAATGATAGGTTTGGAAAGCATTCATATCTCTTCCCAACACAGA
Organism: Lyroderma lyra; assembly: GCA_004026885.1. Lineage (NCBI taxonomy): Eukaryota > Metazoa > Chordata > Mammalia > Chiroptera > Megadermatidae > Lyroderma > Lyroderma lyra. The sequence goes on from PVJL010000178.1 coordinate 107,969, forward strand.
CAATGCATCTAGAACTACAGCTGGAGCAAATATCGTATAGTTGGAAATCACTGGGGATATGGGTGGAAATTATGGGAATTATCTGAAAGAGTGATACTAGCTATGCCAACAGAAGAAGAGACAGGGAACTAGTGAGGAAAAATTTCAAATTTGAAAACAATTACTACTAAGAATGGGTAAGATAAGTTAGATTTTTTCCAATAATAAAATAAGTCTGCTTTTAAACATTATTCTATTTTATGCTTCCCTTGGAATTCAATTTCTAGGCTCTCATCACCAAAAATTTATTATTATCAGAAGCAGGTACAAATTTACAATGGACCAGAAAGAGCTATAGGCAAGAAAAGTAGTGGTCTTATACAGCTGAGAACTTTTCTTAAATTAATGCAGAGCTACCTAAACCATAGCACCAGAAGAGCCATGCTGTTTTAAAAAGAGTTCCAAAAGTTCAGTACCTGGAATGCTGCAGTCCAAAATTCAGATCACAGCAAGATGCATTCATTACAAGAATAGCCGCTTCAATACATGTTTAAAAGCCCATTATTTAAATAGTCTTGAAAACTGTAATAAACTGAGACTGTACGCTAAGGATTAATTTCCACCAGAATGAAGCCTATTCAAAAATGCCATCATAAACTCACCTGCAAAGGCTCACTGTGAGGATTGTGAATGTTTATTATAGGTGAGAAACTGCTATTCACGGGAACTCTGGCCCCAAGGAATGGCCTCAGTCGATAAGGATTTGGAACTCCAACACCAAATACCTGTTTCAAAGGAGGAAAAAGGTGCAGTTTTGAGTTGTTTTATAACTAACATTTTTACAGTTAAAATTGATTGATTTAGACTGGTAAGTCTAACTTAGATGAAAAAATCTTAACTTGCTTTAAAAAGAGCACACATATAGTTTCCATATCTGATTTGGCTGCATATTTGATATGTGCATTTGGAATGGTTTCTATAATATACTGGAAATTAAAATGACAATAGTCCTTCACGAAGTCATGGAATAGACGAGAGGAAAAAAATAGAGAATCAAAAGATTTCTCTATTCTAACCCTCGGAAGACAGATCTAGGGCTCAGAAGAACTCTCAAACAGGAAGCTCAGCCCTAGGTCATTCCCATGGGAAAGTCCTGGGGTTGATTACACAGGGTGAGCTGGTCATTCAAACAACAAACATTTATTAAGTGCCTATGATATGCTTGGCACAAACATACACAACAGTGAACGATTCCATAGTGAACGAGATAGATAATGTGCCTGCTCTCATGAAACTTACATTCTAGTATGAGGAACAGGTAAGATAACAACAACAAAAAGGGTTTAAAAATATGGGAAATGTGATACAGAGGAACTGCTTGGTGGAAGGATGGGAATATTCTTTTAGAGAAGGTGGTTGGTCTTTTCCGGGGACCTCAATGTGGATTGTCACCTGAAAAATGAAAGTAGCCAGCAGCACTGGGAGAGGATTTAGGCAAGGGGACATGCATGATTTAGGCAAAGGGGAGGCAGAAAAGGGCTTGACTTGTTTGAAGACCAGGAAGGTGAGGGGCATGGTCCAATGGGATGAGATAGGAGATCCATATAGGAATCAGAATCTTAGATCCTTGTTGGTCTTGGTCAAAGTTTACAGAACACTTTGTTCTAAGAGCAATGGGTAAACAGAGGATTTACATGGGAAAGTTCACTAGATCTGACTTATGTTCAAAAAAAGATCACTCTGACTACAGAATGAATGATGGACTGTGGTAGGGATTGGGGTGGAGGGGAAGGTCAGTTAGAAGGCTACTGTGTAATCCAGTGACAGGTGATAATGGCTTAGAAGGCAACAGTGGCAGTGAAGAGGAGAGAGATTGATAAGAGTCAAAAAATATTTAGGGGGAAGACTTGTGGAGGTTAAGAAAGACTATTGGCTACTGAGTCTCACCTTGAGAACAACTTGATCATGACCCTCAGGTGGTCTAGACTGGCTACAACCACCTAGGTCACTTGGAGTTGCCTCTGTAGGGCAAAAGTCTTCACATTCTTATGCTAGTCTTTTCATTTACTCAGCAAATATTAAGATATGTTAAATGAGTGTCATCTACACAGGTCTTCAAAATTTTGCCCACAAACTTTTGCCTCCTAAACAACCATTAAAAACTTATTCACATTAAATAAGCACAAGACATGCTTATGATTAAAATGGAATGTTTACTCCGACACTAATTTTCATAATACAGGAAGTATTCTGGACACTGGACAAGAACGTTCAAAATCAAAAGCAAAGTAAGACATTTAAACAATTGGGTTCCATGGGCAATACAGCACAGTAGTTATGAGGTTGGTCTTTGTAGTTACAAAGACATGGGTTTGAATACCCACTTAACAACATACTAGCAGCATAATTTGGGTAAATTATTTAACCTTTCTAAGCTTCATCTTCCTTTCTAAAATACTGATAATAATAGTATTTATAACACAAACAGAAGTGCATGTAAAGTATGGTGTATAGTGCCATAAACAATTATTCTTAAGAATGTTGATAACCTTGGTTATAAAATCTTTATTCACAAAATAGTAACTATACTAACCTAAACAATAATTGTACATAAAAATAAGCCTATCAAAAAATTTTAGACAATATATTTACTAAGAAAAGCAGGAATGTATTAAAGCTATTATCAAGTATGCTTCACAAGTGTCCAAAAAATAAAAAAGTTGAAAAAAACTTAAAGTCACTGTGAAATATTTTTTTACTTTTCTTTTACCAATCTTACATTAACGTTCTAGCTACAAGTTTAAGATCATTTGCTCAGTCTAATTTGAATAGCAATGTTGACAGATACAACAATAAGTTTAAAAATTGTCTTACATTTTCTAGCATCCCTGAGAGTTTGAAGAGAGTTCTTAAAAGATAGTCATAGGATAGGTCAGAGAAGATGAATGTATTTTATAATATAAATGCTTTAATTCCGGTTCTTACCTGGTAGGTAAACACCCCATGATTAGATGTGTTAATAAATAAAGTATTTTCTACATTTCCTACTACTCTTGCAAGAAAAACTACATCGAACGATGTATTTCCTCCTGGAAGAATTTTCTGAAAAAGAACAGTAATAAATAAAGTTAAATTAGTAACTAAAAAAGAAATCAGATCATGCTGACTACAATTAGATAGCTAACATTCTCTATAATAAACATCTTAGAATCATTTCCATAAACTAGCTTTTCATTCCTAAAGGAGTAAGCATTAAATCAAACTATTTTGCAATGGGAAATAATAAAAAATATGTCTTCGGATTAAATGTCTATGGTCACGTATCTGCCAAATACCAACCTAAAACCCAGCAGAACAGATGGTCTCCCAGCATTCTACTTATTTAACAATTACTGGGCTAGAATGAAGTGCGTAATTACGGGCATCACACAGTCAAGTAGGAGTGAGCTGAATCTGAACTTTTTACATGTATATACTGTATACTACTGCAAAGCAACTTGTACTATTTCCAAGAAGAAATAAGCCCAGACCTCAACCCATTAACCTGTCACTCATTCACAAAAGGCACAAAATGTGCCCGCAACATACATTAGGAAAGAAGGCAGGGGTGACATATGTGCAAGAACTCATTCCTGTTATCTTGTGCAGATTGAGAATGTCATTGTAGTTAGCAAAATAAAATTTTATTACAATAAAACAATAGGATTGCTTGAGGAGTGCAAGAGACTGCAATTGTAGTTCTGTCTGCAATGAAGCCTTAAGATGTATTTTAATATGTAAAGTCATCAACCTCTCTCATTCTCCCTTTATGGCTAGTCCCCATATTATAGCTTAAAATATATGGCATTGAGAATTCTGGCTTCACTTTACAATGTAGAAATTTGGAAAGAGCATTCCTCTTGCATTGTCAACAACAAGAAAAAATAACTTTTCTTGAACCCACTACTAAGTCTGTGTATTAACTAGCCCAAAATCTAAGCAGAGACAAGTATCTTCAAGGAGAGATGGAATGTGAGTACTGGCTCACCCAGAGAAAGGGAAGATGAGGCTACCACACAAGGTGGTAAAGTGAATTCAGCTAAAATTTGTACACAGTGAAAGTATAGAATCCTCGGAAGCTGGTAGACACTAGATGAAAATCGTACGTGAGCCAAAAATCAGTAATAGAAAGATATCTGGTAAACCTCTAAATAGTTTGAAATGAAACACCGTCTTCTAAATAACCCATTGCTCAAAGTAGTAGTCACAAGGGAAACTATAAAATACATGAATCAACTGGAAATGAAAACACTACATATCAAAATTTGTGGACTGTAACTAAAGTACAACTTGGAGGAAAATTTATAATATTATATTCTTATTTTGAAAACAAATGTCTCAAATCAATAATCTATGTTTCTACCTTAAAAAACTAGAAAGAGAGTAAATTAAACCCAAAATACACAAAAGAAAGAAAATAATAGAAAAGAGCAGAGAAGAAATGGAAAACAGAAAAGAGAAAAATGAATGGAACCAAATGTTAATGTTTCAAAAAGATAAAACCCTAGACAGAATGACAAAGAAAAAGGAAGACAAAAATATATGAAACTGAAATGTGGACATCATTATATGCCCTTTACATGTAAAAAGGATGATACAGAAATACTATAATTCAAACAACTCTATGCTCATAAATAACTAGAAGAAATGAACATATTCTCTAAAAAACACAATCTAAGTTCACTCAATACAAAATAGATAAGCATAACAGCCCTTATTCATTAAAAAAATTAATTTGTAATTAAAAACAACCTTCCCACAAAACAAACTGCCAAATATAAAAAGTCACAGGGAGATAAAGCACAACATAGGAAGTATAGTCAATAATATTATAATAACTATGTATGGTATAAGATGGGTACTAGACTTACCAGGGTGACAAATGTCTAATCACTATGTTGTATACCTGAAACTAATAAAATATTGTATGTCAACTGTAATTGAAAAACAAGAAAACAAAACCTTCCCACAAAGAAAAGCCCAAGCCCAGATGGTTTCCCTGGCAGAAAGGTAGAATTTCCTACCATCCATTAAAGAAATAAATGATACCTGTCTACATAAACTTTCCAGTGTACAGAAGAGGAGAGAACATTCTCCAACTCATTTTATGAGTCCAGTATTCCCTGGTACCAACATCAGACAAAGACTTGACAAGAAAAGAAAACTATACCCAATGTCCCTCATGAAGATAGATAAACAATCATCTCCAAAGTCCTGGCAAACTGAATCCAGACAATACATTAAAAAGTACAATATACAATACATCATGACCAAGTGGTTTTTATTTTGACAATGCAATTCTAGCTCAACATTCAAAAATCAAATTGATGTAACTGATATTATCAACTTACTAAAGAAAAATTTATGGTCATTTCAATAGGTACATAAAATAGACAAAATTCAATATCCATTATGATTTTAAAAATCTCAGTAAACTAGGTCAGCAAAAGAGAACTTCCCCAACTTGATAAAGAGAATCTATAAAAGATCTAGAGCTATTATATTTAATGGTGAATGATTTCCCCCCCAAACCTAGAACAAGGCAAGGATGTCCTCTCTCATGACAGCTATTCAATACTGTATTGGAAGTACTACACAGTGCAATGAGTCAAGAAAAAGAAATAAAAGGCATACACATTAGAAAGAAGAAAACAAAAACAAAAACAAAACTCTTATTATTCAGACAACATGGCTATCTATAGAAGGAATCCTAAAAATATCTTCAAAAATGCTCTTACAACTAATAAAAGAGTTTAACGAAGTTGGAAGAACCAAGCTCTATATATAACAATTATATTTCCCTATCCTAGCAATTAACACTGGAATTCTAATTCTATTTCTTTTTTATTTTTCTGTATGTGGGTAGTTCCCTGGCTGGGATCGAACCCAGGCCACAGCATTGACAGCGCCTAAGCCTAGCCACTACACCACCAGGGAACTCCCTAATTCTAAAAAAATATAATTTACAATAACACGCACACGCACACAAAGAAATATGGAGGTATAAACCTAGTAACATGCAAATTCTACAAGCTGAAAACTCTTAACACTTTGCTGAAAGTAATCAGACTTTTAAAAATGGAGACATAATATTGGGTTCATAGATCAGAAGACTCAACATTTTTAAGATGTTAACTCTCTTCCAACTGATTTATATATCCAACGCAACTGCAACTAAATTTCCAGTTTAAGGAGAAATAACTAACTGGAATGTGAAATAAGACCCTAGAACAGAAAAAGTACATTGATAGAAAATTGGTGAAATTTACCTATGTTTTTTACTTAACAGTACTGTTAATTTCATGGCTTAGATAATTGTACTATGATTATATAAGATATTAACACTAGGACAAACTGGGTAAGGATATATGGATATGGTACTAATTTTTCTGTACATTTAAGATTAATTCAAAATAAACATTCTCCACAAGATTTTTAAAAAAGCAATTGACAAGCTGATTTTAAAATTTAAGTGACAAGAAAAGGGAATAAGAAGAGCACTACAATTTTGAAAAAGAAAACAAAATTGAAGGACTCGCATTGTCTGATTCTAGGAATTATAAAAAACTACAATAATCAAGATGTGGTATTGGTGAAAGGATAGACTAATTAGAGTATCGTGGAATCTTAAGAAATGGACCCACAGATACAAGGTCAATTGATTTTTGATAAATGCAGAGGAATTTCAATGAGAAAGGAAGTCTTTTCAATCAAATGGTGCAGGAACAACTGTACATCCATGTACAAAATAAAACAAAACACAATGTTACTTTCAATGAGAAAGGAAGTCTTTTCAACCAAATGGTGCAGGAACAACTGTACATCCATGTACAAAATAAAACAAAACACAATGTTACATGTCAATTATATCTCAATTAAAAGAAAAAAGAGTTGGACCACATCTCCTACCACACTCTTAGTCCCCTTATACCACTCTTTTCTCAGCTTGTATTATCCATCACCTAACTTTTATAACATTTATTTCTTTATTACTCTTGCCTCCCCTCTGCTGATGTCACCGAAGCCTTCCAGAAGTAAGTATCATAAATATTGTAAGAACCCTTGTGGTTCATAGATAAGTTCCAAGTGCCTGGCACCTAGTAGGCACTCAACAAATATTTGTTAATTCCCATTTCCACAAAGGTGGGGCAAACTTCTTAATTTAAGTTTTCTTATATGTTTTAAATTGCAAAAGTAGTAAGTGTTTATTGCACTTAGTGATACAGTATAAAGATGTGTGAAGAAATTAATCCCACAAAAACTGCCATTCTCATCCTTCTCCAGTCATCCAGTTAATAGGTGCAATGATCAGCATCTCATTCCAGCTCTTCTTAATATATCCAAATATATACAGATTTCCCATTTTTTATAAAAATGGCATCATATTCTACCCTACAATGTGCTTTATTACATATAAGTATACATATCATACCACATTATTCCACATGAACAGATACAGATCTAATTCATTCTTTTGATTACCTGCATAATATCCCATAATACTGGTAATATTGTATTTTGTTCAATTGCCATAACATGCATGAATGTCAGAGTTTAACCTAAAACAAAAAAAAATAATGTCCAGGCCTCTACATCTAATTAAAATTGATGAGATTATTATTTAGCATATTAAGTGTATTAAAATAAATAACATTTTAATTTTAGTCACAGATTGAAACAAAGTTAACCTTAGTTAATCTTTAGCTTATCCGAAAATTTAATCAACCAAAAGGTTCTAGATAATCAAGAAAAAAACAATCTTTGTCTGCTTACCATTGTATAAGGCATTTCATTTTTATAATTTTTAGGTAATCAAAATTTGATTACAGAGTATTAAAAATCTGCATTCTTTGACACAAAACATGCATTACGTATTTTTATGGCCAACATACAAGATAGCCATGAAAGATGAATAGGACTCAGAGGAAATGCCCTTGAAGTTTTAATATTATGTAATTTTAAATTATAATCAATAAGACAATTAAAGTTAATTAAGATAATTATAAATAACAGAATTATCAGAAGTTATATAAAGAAAAACAAATTGTCACAACCATATTTTCTTAAAAATCAAATCTTTGGTAAGGGGGACTGTGTGTGTGTGCGTGTGTGTGTGCGCGCGCTCGCAAATACAGTTACATAAAAGTCAGCCTTTTAAACAGTAATTACTCATTTCTGTATTTCTTACTGGTTAGTTAATGTAGAGATAATGGTTAATAATATTAAACGTCAGTGAATTACAGGAAATGTTTCATTCTCAAAGAAATAAGATCTGACCAGGAATTCTGAAGGTAACAAAGGCAATCAGAGTTAGAATAAAAATACAGAAGGGTTTTGTTCTCCTGGACACGATACACTCTTCATTTTCCCTGAAGGGTCTTATCATAGGCATAAAATTGGAGTGGAGGGGAAATACATGATTTCTTCCCCCCCAAGAGTTCATTCCATCTCTATCTACTTCTTGAGCTTCTGGGCTTAATACCTTATTTAGGAAAGAAAGATGGAAAGCAACAAGAAGAAAAAAAAGTAAGAGAAAATAACATAGATTTTAGCTATCTCCTTTAATACTAAACCTAGTTTACCTAAAGGTAGATTTTGATAGGTATAGATTATTTTTATTGTTTAATTCTATCTTCTGAGAGTGAAAAACACAAGTTGGTTTTTAACTTGTTCTTTGATTACATACACATTTAGTTTATCTTTTGAAGAATTTTCAGAAAAACTATTGTCTTTGTATAAGGTTCATGTACAGAAGTAACTTCCTGGGAGAGTCTAGTCCAGAAATGTGAAACTGGTGGCCTTTGGTTTATTTCGTTTCACCCACACTACCTGTATTTCTAAAGTAGAATTCATTTTCAGTGTGTAAAAATCAGGATATCATATACAAATTCCTATTTCTTATTCTTCTTGGAAAATGAGAAGCACTGTACATGGGCTTACCACTCCCACATGGCAACCACTGGCTGGAGACTACTGGGGGCTGATCCCTTTGGGTGGGCCATGTGCTTGTTCTCCAGGTCCTGTCATTCCACTTGGCCTGCTTCTCTTGTTTACATTGTCTACCTGGCCTCTGTAAGAAACTGTGCAACTATGGGCTAGTCTCTGTATTGTGATAGCATCTGTGAAAAAAGTAACAACCCTGGCCGTTAACAAAGACGAAGCTTGGATGCTTACAAACAAAAATGTGGCTTTAATTAGCAGACAGTTAAGTTAAAAAATAAAATCTGCAGTGCAACTATAAACTTTTAAAACTGTTTCCATTTTCACTTCATTATTTGCCCTTTACCCAACATGTCTCTGCACAATGGCAATGCCTGAAAGTTGGGTGGCTCCATTCATACACGTGCATCTCTATATACAATTTGTAATGGATATACCACAAACTATAGTTTAATATGATATAAATTACTGGGTGAGGCCAATCAAATACCTAGACCCTCACCTTGGTTCTTGTCACTAACTGCATGACCAGGGACACACTTCCCCAGGGTTTTACTCTTTATTTATAAAATAAAGGTACTAGATTAATGAATACACAGGTCGCTCCCAGCACAGACTCTTATTATTTAAGACTACTAGCTCATTCATAAAAATTGTGAAAACATCTTTCACGTAACTACAAAGAATGACTCAAGGGAAATTTATTTTATGCAATGTTTTAGAAAAGAGATGTTTTCAGAACCAGACAGCTTCACTGGTGAATTCTACCAAACATTCAAAGAAGAATTAATATCTATCCTTCTTAAACTATTTCAAAAATTGAAGAGGATAGAAAGCTTCCAAACAAATTCTAGGAGGCCATCATTATTTTGATACCCAAACCAGACAAAGACACGAAAAAGAAAAAGTAAATTACAGGCCAAGTATCACTAATGAACATATGTAAAAATCCTCAACAAAATAGCAAACCAAAATCAGCAATACATTAAAAAGATCAAACAACATGATCAAGTGGAATTTATCCAGGAATGTGAGGTTGTACCCACAAATCACTCAATATAATACACCACATAAACAAAATGAAGGATGAAAATCAGATGATCATATCAAGGTATGCAGAAAAAGCATTTGAAAAAATTCCATATCAATTCATGATAACTCTTAACGAAGAGTGTATAGAGGGGACATACATCAACATAATAAAGGCTATATATAACAAACCCACAGTTAACATCATACTCAACAGTGAAAAGCTGAAAGTTTTTTTCTAAGATTAGGAACGCGACAAAGATGTCAACTTTCGCCATTTTTATTCAACATAGTATTGGAAGTCCTAGCTACAGCAATCAGACAGCCAAAGAAATAAAAGGCACCCAAACTGGAAAGAAGGAAGTCAAACTGCCACTATTTGCAGATGACATGATACTATGTGTAGATAAAGATTCCACCAAAAACTATTAGAACTAAAAAAATGAATTCAGTAAAGTTGCAGGATAGAAAATTAATACATAGAAATCTGTCACATTTCTATACACTAATAATGAATGATTTAAAAGAGAAATTAAGAAAACAATTCTATTTACAAGTGTATCAAAAAGACTAAAGTCCAGGAACAAATTTAATCAATGAGGTAAAAGACCTATACTCCAAAAATTATAAGACATTGATGAAAGAAACTGAAAAAGACACAAATAAATGGATGGATATACCATGTCCATGCACTGGAAGAATTAATATTGTTAAAGTGTCATACTACCCAAAGTGATCTACATATTTAATACAATCTCTATCAAAATACCAATGGCATTTTTCACAGAACTAAAACAAATAATCCTAAAATTTATATGGAACCAGAAAAGACCCCAAATACCCAAAGCAATCTTAAGAAGGAACAAAATTGGAGGTATCATGCTCTCTGCTATCAAACTATACTACAAGGTTATAATAATCAAAACACTATGGTACTGGCACAAAAACAAACACATAGATCAGTGGTTCCCAACATATTTCCACTTGTGTACCCCTTTTAAATCCATTCCTATAAATTGTACCTATTGTTTTTAAAACAGCTGTTTTAAAATACTGACACTTTTGTTCAGTGCCTATCTTAATGTAAAATAGTAGAAATGAGGTAATAAGTTAGAAAAAAAAAATCACTACACTAAAAGTACAAACCACAGATTTAATTTTACAATCTTTGTAAGAATTAAATATTGATAATGATGACAAAGTATTTAAACATTAAATTAAAAAACTACTTGAAAAAAATCATGATTGAAGGCAATGTACTTTTACTTAGTCAATAATTAAACTGATTAAACAGTCTGGCTATGGATGTATTTGTATGTTTGGGCAAGTTCTAGAAAAGGTGCAAATGAATTGCTCTGAAACTGTAAGACTGGTAGAAGAGCTGTTAGGGGGAAGGGTTCATAGCCATACCCTCACCCATCATCATTTGCTAATGTGATCTAATTTTGAAGTGTCTCCATTAATGGTGATTTAAACTTAACATTTATTGTTCCATAACTAATGTTTTGCATTTCTTTAGCTTTGTTTTTTCACCTGAATGGGCCAGCACGTACCCTTGAAGGTATGCATATTATTGCTTGGAAACTGCAGACACAGATCAATGGAACAGAATAGAGTCCCCAAATAAACCCACACCTATATGGTTATTAACATGTCTTCCTTTCAATATTTCCTTTATCTTCGGGTAAAGAAAAAAGCCATTGGGGGCCAGATCAGGTGAGTGGGGAGAATGTTCCAATATAGTTATTTGTTTACTGGCTAAAAAATCCCTCCCAGACAGTGCTGTGTGAGCTGGTGCGTTTTTGTGATGCAAGAGCCCTGAGTTGTTGGCGAAAAGTTCAGGTCATTTTCATCTAACTTTTTGAAGCAGCTTTTTCAGCACTACCAAATAGTAAACTTGGTTGACTGGGTGTCCAGTTGGTACAAATTCATAATGAACAATCCCTCTGATATCAAAAAAGGTTAGCAACATCATTTTGACTGTTGATTTGGACTAATGAAACTTTTTTTGGTTGTGAGAATTGGCTGACTTCCACTGTGCACTTTGATGCTTTGTTTCAGGGTCACATTGATAAACACATGGTTCATCACCAGTGATAACACGGCCCAAACATCGTCTTGTCTCTTTAAAAACGTCTTGGCAAATTTTGACTCTCCTTTGCTTTTGTTCATCAGTGAGCTCCTTCACAACAATTTGTGCATGCACATCTCTTATGCCAAGATTTTCATTTAAGATTTTCCTGTTTCTCTATTTTTTTTTTTTTTTTTGGTGGTTCCCTGGCTGGGAATTGAACCCAAGCCGTAGCGGTGAGAGCACTGAAGCCTAGCCACTACACCACCAGGGAACCCCTTCCTGTTTCTCTATTAATGTTTACTTGGTCTGCTATGCTTCTCACAGTGAGCCGACGATTCTGAATCAAATTTGATGAATTTTTGCAATGTTTTCATCACTTCTGTTCATTACTGGCCACCCTGACCTCTCTTCATTAGTGATGCTTTCTCTCCCTTCAGAAAAATGTTTACTCCATTTGCACCCTGCTGTTTTTTCTTCATGGCATTATCCCCATAAACTTGGACTAACATGTCCCTGATCTCACTTCCACTCTTGCCAAGTTTAACAAGAAATTTAATGTTTGTTCCTTGTTCTAATTCAAGCATAAACAGTCTTGCAATAACATACAAAAACACGCAACAATGAATGCCACTCAGTAAGACACCGCCACACATCGACACGAACACAGCTGTGAGACACAGATATACCAAGGTTATGAAACCTTACTGAGTTGTTTGTACAGTGCTGCTAACATAAGCACAAGGTGGCAAGTTTTCAAACTTAATTGTCAGACCTCATAAACAATGGGGTAAAAACAATCTCTTCAAAAAATGGTGTTGGGGAAAACTAGACAGATACATGCAAAAAAATGAAACTGGACCACTTTCTTACATCATATACAAAAATAAACTAGTATGGACTAAAGACTCAAATGTAAAAACCGAAACCATAAAACTAGAAAAAACATAGGAAGTAAACTCTTAAACATCAGTCTTAACAATATTTTTTTGGATATGTCTCCTAGGGTAAAGACAATAAAAGCAAAAATAAACAAATGGGACTACATCAAGCTAAGAAGCTTTTGTTAGGAAACCATCAACCAAATGAAAAGTTAACCTACTGAATGGGAGAAGATATTGGCAAATGATATATCTGATAAGGGGTTAATATCCAAAATATATAAAGAACTCATATAAGTCAACATCAAAAACTCCCAAACAATTTAATTAACAAATGAGCAGAGGACATGAACAGATATATCTCCAAAGAAGAAATAACAGATGGCCAACAGACACATGAAAAGATGTTCAACATTGTTCACTAATAATCAGGGAAACACAAATAAAAAAATACGCTGAGCTATCACCTCACACTTGTCAGAACGGCCATCATCAATAAATCAACAAACAAAAAGTGTTGGTGAGGATGTGGAGAAAAGAGAACTTTTGTACACTGTTGGTGAGAATGTAAATTGGTGTAGCCACTATGGAAAACAGTATAAAGGTTCCTCAAAATATTAAAAATAGAACTATTGTATGACCCAGCATTTCTACTTCTGGATATTTTTCTGAAGAAATTAAAAACAGCAATTCAAAAACATATATGCATCCCTATGTTCACTACAGCACTATTTACAATTATCAAGATATGGAAGCAACCTAGGTGCCCGTTGATTAAATGAATAAAGAAGATGTGTGTGTGTGTCTCACACACACACACACATACACACACACACACTCACACACTCTTATATACAAACACAAGGGAGTATTATTCAGCCATAAAAAGAATGAAATCTTGCCATTATTGACAACATGGATAGAACTAGAACAGCAGGGACCGGTTTCGTGAAAGACAATTTTGCCTGTGGGGGCAGGTGTGCATGTGCAGTTCGAAACAGAGTTCATGCTTCTATGAGAACTAATGCCACTGCTGATCTGACAGGAGACAGAGCTCAGGTGGTAATGCGAGCAATGGGGAGCAGCTGTAAATACAGAGGAAGCTTCGGTGAGCTTGCCGCTCACTTCCTATGTGGCCTGGTTCCTAACAGGTCCATGATCCAGGGGTTGAGGGTCCCTAACCTAGAGGGTATTACGCTAAGTGAAATAAGTCAGACAGAGAAAGACAAATACCATATAACTGAACTTACATGTGGAATACAAAAAACAAAACTGAAACAAACTCATACAGAGATACAGAGAACAAATCGATGGTTGTCAGATGGGAGGAGGAGTGGGGGATTGGATGACAAAGGTGAAGAGATTAAGAAGTACAAATTGCCAGTTATAAAACAAGCCATGGGGATGGGTATAAAGTAGAGCACAGGGAATGCAGTCAATAATATTGTAATAACTATGTATGGTGTCAGATGGGCACTGCACTTACCTTGGTGAACACTTCATAAAGTATATAAATGTCTAATCACTATGTTGTATACTTGAAACTAATATAATATTCTATGTTAACCATAATTAAAAATAAATTTAAAAAGTTTTTCTTTTGAGTACCACAAAATTGAAATTTTTATTATCAAAATTAATATGCTGACTTATTAATATAAATTCCTTGTATACAAAATACTTTAAATTAAAAAAGCCAAAATTATATGTAATTTTTTTTACTCTAGAAGCTCCTAGCTTATGTATGACAACATATGATGAAACAGGATTTTAAAGCAGAGAAATGTAAAAATCTAAGATAACTGACATAGTAATTTTATAAGCTTAAAAAAACCTCCTTAGTTATTCAGTCATATCATTTCAAAGGAGTCAGCAAAAACCCAGGGAAGATGAAATTAGGCTCCATTCATTTACTTCACTCTGATATTTGCTATTTAGCTAATTATTTTGGAAGCTTACACATTAAAGCTAAATGTATTCTCTCAAATTCAAAATTTATTAAGATTAACTTTTTATCAGATCAAAGTTTTATTTTTAATAACAAGTTTGCATACTAGCTACAAAAATTACTATAAGTAAAAATTTAGAGGATACTTATAGTAGGTATAACCCTAAAATAGCCCCCTAAACTACTTGCTCTAATCTCTGAGACTGACAACATGAGGTGATACCACACTTGTGATTAGTTACATCACATGATAAACAGGGTTTTGCAGATGTAATTGAGGTTATTAGTCCGTTGACTCTGAGTTTATCAAAAGGAGACTACCCGGGAGGTCCTGACCCAATGATATGCTTAAAGCAGAAGACAAAGAGATCTGAGGTATGAGGGAGATCTAATGCAGCACTATAGGCTTAAAGGTGGTGACAAGATTTGTGGGTGCCTTAAGGACCTGAATTCTGCCAGCAAACTGAAATGAATTTGGAAGTGGATTTCTCGTGAGTGTCCAGTCAAGGACTAAGTCCACCCAACATCTTCATTACAGCCTTATGATACCCTGACCAGAGAACTCACTGGACTTACAGCTTCCAGAGGAACTATATGCTAATAAGTAGGTGTTGTTTTAATCCATCAAGTTTGTGGGGATTTACTATGCAGCAACAAAAAACTAACACAATGCTGAGGAACTACCTATTGTTAGGAAAGAAAAGAACATCAACTGGAGATATGAATGCTACATTTTCCAGAGTGCTTAAGGTTCAAAGTTGATTTGTTAAGCTGTGTCATGTTGAGAAAAACATGCTTAAGAGTAGAAGTGCTAATTCTCCCGAAACAGGGCAAACTGAAATCCAGAACAAATCTGAAACATTCAAACCAGATTTTAATTATAGTAAAATAAAATTATACATAAAAAATCCAGCTATTTCAATGTAACTCAAGAGAAAGCTACTATACATAAGAGAAACTTACCCTATTTTGAAAAAATGATGCATGAAAATGCGATGTTGTAGCTGATATTGATACTAAAGTAATAGTTTCTTCAGAACTAGGATTATGTAAGTAAACTTTTTCCATTTTTGGCATTCCAACTGGCCTGTACAAACAAAAAGAAAAGTGTTACAAATACTTCTAAGATAATTTCTATTTGTTAAAAAACTAGATGTTTAGTTAATGGTTAAACATTAAAATTATTAGGCAAATACATATCCAAATATATAAAACTACTTATTAAATTGGTTACACAAAAAAATGCATTTGGCCATTCCACCAATATTTACTGAGTGCCAATTACATGTCACACACTGAGCCAGGTGCTGGGATACAATGAAGTAAGTCTCCGTCCAGATGAAGTTTACAAACTAGGGAGGAAGCTGGTAGGGAACAAAAGGGTCAGATCCTTTCATTTCTTAATGCAATACCACCTTGCCTTCGTACTAATTTTGAATAGTGACCTTTTCCGTCCAAATTCCATTGATACACACACTTCAGTTTAGGAGGAAAACAAGCAAAGTTATGTGAGGAGATACGCCTTCTGAGTTTGGGGTTATTATTCTCATTTTATAGATGAGGCTACTGAGGCACAGGAGAGTTAATTAACTTGCTCAAAGTCATACATGGAACCTAAATTTGAATCTAGGCCATTGGCCCTAGTCCATGTTCTCAACCACTGTACTACCTTCCTCCTCTCAAGGAAAAATATAATATACACTGAATGGTCTGTGTGTGGAACTGGGGCCCCCCTTGGGGATCACCTCCCTCCTAGGTTCACAAGAGACAAAAGACCAAGGCTTGGCCTTCTGCCTTTCCTCAATATGCATGGCAAGACAGGAGCTAGGTTCACATCTCAAACTGTAGGACCTGTGTGGAGAACAATCTGTTAGAAAACATATCAATGTCGTGGTAGACTGTAATGTTGTTCTGATTTGCTGACTGAACCTGTGAGAGGATTACACTCCTCCACTTTAGTAACACTGGGGTTAGCCATATGACTTGGGTTGGCCATATGACTTGCTTTGGCCAATGAAATGTGAGCAAAAGTGTTATCTATCATTAAGTTTTAACAGCCTTCTTGCACTCTTTGTCCTATGCCAAGAAAATGGCATTTCCCAGATAGGAAAGCTCTTTCAGTCTAAATCCCACTGAGATTTTGGATTTGGTTGTAGTTATAGCATAACCTAGTACAGGATGAATAAGGCAGATATAAAGTTGGAAATGTTGAATCAAGAATTAAAAACAGGCATAATGTAATACACGCAAGAAGAGATGACAAGATATTAAGAAAATTAAGCAAGAAATCACAGAGAAAACAAGAGAAAATATTAGTATAAAATATAACATATAAAGGTAATAGATGGGATAAGTAGATAAAAACCTAAAAAAATAAAACAAAACAAAAAAACCAAAACCCATGCCTGTAACAAATGAAAGAATAAAATTCATCAGGAAATTGAAAAAAAAAATCTATGAGTGAGTTGGAAGAGCAGAATGACAATTCAGAATTCAGCAAGAAAGAATATATAATTAGAATATTTTAAAAGATAAAGCTATATATAAAATCAAAAGAAAAATAAGAGATATGTAGGACATAACTAAAAGTGTCAATATTTGGAAAATGGACCATGACACAATTAAGGAAGTGGGTACAGATCCAGGTGGGGCCTCAAACTATGGCCATGTTGCTGGAGGGAGAAGCTGTATAAAGAGAATATGGGAGATAAAATTCTTCTTCCTCAAGCTTTATATAAACATCTAAGGAGAATAACAGTCACAGAAATAAAAATGTCCTCTTTAAATCCTGAAAGTCAACCTATTCTGGGCTTTCTTCAACAAATATGCTTTTATATAATTCACCTGCAGGCTGATAACCAGTCATTCACCTCTCTGAATTCATTCTCAATGTTTTCTTCCATGACCACTATGCAATCAATTTCAGTTAAGAGGAATAAGACAGGGTATAAGAGGGACAGGTAATCTGGGGGATCCTTTAAGACAGGACTGAAGATGGCCCACTGCAGGAGAGGGCTTTGGGGTAAGGACATAAGCTGAGAGGAGCCTGGTGGCAAAGGTGGGTCAGAACGCTTGATTTGTGGAGCCGTGGACGCTTCCCTGCCTTTTCTAATGGGGCCACACCCCACAGAAATGAACCCTTGCTCAGAGAAGGGTCACCTACTTAGGTTGTTCAAAGAAGTTTGGAGTAACAAGAACTGAGGGAAGGACTCAGGAAGGGTGTCAGCAGGCTAGTCTAGTCACTCATGCTCTAACAGAGAGGCTTCCCATAGTTTTGGGCAGTCCATGGGAACAAGCAGCAGAGGGAGCTCCCCTAGGATAGACCTGCTTACAGACCTCATGTGAGCAGCTCCCCTGCACTTACCTCTCCTGAGTTCCCTTGGTGATGTGAGCAGAATCGATGATGAAGTGGGAGACTGAACAGGGAAGTCACACTAAACCATGGAAAACTTTGGTCAAGTGTGAACTGACACAAGCTTACTTGTAAATAAATAAACAGTGCATCAGTTTTCTGTTATTTAGCAAACTACCACAAACTTGGAGGCTTAAAGTGACACCACTTACTATCTTACAATTCTGTAAGTCAGATGTCCAGCACATGTAAAATAGCATGACTGGTTTATCTGCTCAGGGCTTCACTCATCAAAGCCCAAAGTCCTCTTCTAAGTTCATTCAGGTTGCTGGCAAAACTTAGGTTGTTCTCAGTCTCCTGCCGTGGGGCTCCTCCATTTCCAAAGCCAACAGGAAGAAATTCCTTTGCATCAAATACCTCTCATGCTTCACATCTCTGATATTTCTGTCTCTGACTGCTTTAGCCAGAATTGAGAGCTCAGGTGATCAGGTCAGGCCTCTAGATCACCTCCCTATCTTAAAGGGACCATAATTACATTTTCAAATCCTTTCTAGCAAAACCTAGATTAGTGTTTGATTGAATACAATTGGGAGAAGGTGTGTGCAACTCAGAGGCCTGGAATTTGGGGGCCGTCTTAGAATTCTGCCTGCCATAAGCAGCCATGTGTGACTGCTTGGTGGGACAGGTAGATTTAAAAATAAAAGAAAGAATTTCAACTGCCTGCCAGTGCTGGTCCTGTTTGTTTCCATTATGAGCTGCTTCAAAGACAGAGGTAGGGCCAAAGGGGACAGAGTAAATTATTTATAGATAAATTAAGGTGAATCAAATATACAGCTGTTCTCTATACTGTGAAGGCAAAGCTACTGACTAGTCATATTTTAGAAGAGTCTGAGGCTCAAAGAATTAGAAAAAAGTAGCTATAAATTAGAAACTATCTTAGAAAGTAAGCTGCAATTTTGTGGTCAATGGCAAGTTTCCTCTGCCATAGAAAGATGACATGCAATGCCAGAAACATGTGAAGAGATGGCTGAGCAAGTGCCTTGAGACAAACCTTATGAATGACAGTGACACAGCACTCTTAACACAACTTTTGGCAGGAAGTCATACCAAATCAATATGCACTACTTTGTGTCACTCAATTACGACAAACCCCGACCATCTTCTCAAACACATTTTAGACTGAGAGCTGAGCTGCGTGTTGGTGGAACAGCTGGAAACTGAAAAGCTAAAAGGTACCAAACATCCTGCCTTTAGAGGGCCTACTTTTCTTGGAATACCAAAAAGGGATAAGAGAGAGAAATGCCTTTCATGAACTGAATTTAATTTGACGATAAAAACCTCCATTTTCAGTGAGTCTATTCAATTACCATTCTCTTTAAAGCATTAAGTCTCCATTTCAAGCTTTAGATTTGAAATCAAGATTTTCTGCACTTAATTATATTAACCAGAATCGCATAAACCAGTTTCTACTCAAAGCATCTTTAACACAGTCTGTAATAAAAGTTTGAAGAAAGCAGTTCTTGTGTGAAAAGAAAATATTTAACAGCACTGGCATAAATAACTGGGGGCGGGGGGGGGGGCGGGGCGAGGAAGGGGAGAGGTCATGCCCAGAATGCTCCAGCCAATTGTTAAAGGAGGACAAGGTAAGAGGAGGGAGACATGAAGGGGAGAGGGAAAGAGAGATAGGGGAAAGGAAGGGGAGAGGGAAAGAGAGATAGGGGAAAGGAAGGGGAGAGGGAAAGAGAGATAGGGGAAAGGAAGGGGAGAGGGAAAGAGAGATAGGGGAAAGGAAGGGGAGAAGAGGTAGAATTAAAAAATAAACTTAAACAAAATGGATGAAAAAAAAGAAAGCCTATTTTGACGACAATTAGTTTAACCTATTGAAAAGAAAGTTCTAGAGGGCAGTAGGGATGATCAGGGCAGTGAGAGGAGTAAGTATATGGGGATGTAAAAAGTAGCCAAGAACTATAGCTGCATTCTTGCTAAAGAGTCTGAAATCTTCTTGGAGATCCTGGATGGCACTCGGACATCAACACAATTGTCTTTATTAGTGTGCTGTATATAAGCGTTAAATGTGAAATATGTGCCAGAGATACAAAGATAAACAGTGTTTAGTAAGGCAGCAGATAACAGACAATCAGAGCAATCACCAGTGCACTGATAGAAGTTAGCAGAAGATGTCATGAGTAATAAGAATCTAACTCTATTTTTGATGTTTGATTACTGACAGTTTTCAAGCCCCACAATGTCCTTTCACCTTACATCCCACATCTGGAAGAAAATCTGCACACACTAGATCCTCCTGGATCTAGTGACAATTTAAACCATGCAAGTCCACCAAGGCTCACCCCCTAACCACAACCAAAGCCAGTCTACTTTCTCTGTTCTCTCAAGCTGTTTTTCAGACCTGCTTGGGAGCCCACCCTGCTCTCTCCAGAAAGCTTCAGTATGTGAGTATAATAAACCTATCCTCTTGGTGTGTGTACATGTGATGTCATCGTCTCTGACATCTGAACCACATTTTGGGTGGGCATCCATTCCACTTCTGTGTGGTGGACACATGCCGTGGAAGCAGACAGAAGGCAGTTTGTACTGGTGGGCAGGCTGGGGAAGGCTTTCTTTACAGAGGAGGGTTATACTCTACAGCACTGAAGGTCATTAGGGATTCAACAGGCCAAGGAGTCTGTAATGGATTTCAATTGGAGTAGCCGCCCACTGTACAATTTCTCTTCTCTGGGTGAAACGTTGGGACAACACCTGGGAGACTTGTCTATTCCCAAGACCCCTCCTTGTTTGAATGGTAGGGCTGATACCTAAGCAAGGGTGATCACTGCACTACTACTGAGATTTTTCAAACTAAAGAAAAAAGAAGCTATTCTTCTCCAATGGAGGGAGGCCATAGAATGTGAGTCTGAAGAGCAGTTAGTGGATCTGTTCTCATCATTGTAGGAAAAAAAATACTGGTAGTGGGGAGAATAAGCCAATATAGAGAGGCAGAGATAAGAACACAGGAATCCTGGTGGAGTGGGACAATGTGGATCATCATCCCCAGGTCCCAGCTACATCTCTGACTTTCCTGCAGATATATTACAGTCAATATTCCTTCCAATATATGCTCATTTTTGCCTCAGCTAGTTTCAGTGAGATCTGTATCACTTAGAACCAAGTAACTATAACACTAAAGAAAACAGAGGAATTGAAGGCACTCTGTAATTCCTATTAGTTTTCTTATAATACCAATAATGCTACTATAGTTATGTAGAATGTCCTTATATACAGAAATGTGTGCTGAAGAATATAGGAATGAAATGACATTATGTCTGCCACTTTCAAATGATTCAAAAACAACAAAATATAAAGTCAAATATTAACTACTGAATTTAGGTTATCAGTGCATTCATTATTTGTTCTTTGTTCTTTTCTAACTGTAAGAAAGTTTCCATAAAAAATTCTTTTTATAGGGGAGACTCTTAAAGTATATATAACATGCCCAGAGCTTAGAAAAAATCAGGAATTTCAGAACATAGTAAATAGTTCTGCACAGGTATAGTTTGGGGGTGGGGGTGGCATATGAGAAAGATAAAGGACAGATTCTATGTTAAGAAATTTAGCATTTATCCTGAAGACACTGGGAAATCATTAAAAGATTTTCTGGGGGGAGAGGAGTGCGGGAAATGATATGATCAAATTGACAGTAAAGAGATCTCTCTGTTAATGATATCTAGATCATAAACTGGAAAGGGCAAGCATGTGGTTCACAGTCTAGATAAGAAGGGAGGAAGACCTGAATTAAGAGAAGAGTGTGAGCAGTTAAGGTTAGAGAAGAGAGGACAGGAAAAACTGATAGGATTCTGGTATTGAATTTGGTGGAGGAGGTGCTTTCAAGGAAGGAAGGAAACCAGGAAGCCTCAGGATTCAGGCTTTGGTTACTTACTGGTTGGCCCCATTCATAGAGATTGGAAATACAGAGGAAGCAAGACACACTGAGGTGGAGCTGATGCTGGGGGCTCAAGGTGAGTGAGTAATGGGAGGAGACACAGACTGGGAAACCATAGGTATATAAAGGTGTGGAAGAGATCACCTTGCAAGAAAGTGTGGAGCTAATTGAAAAGGTTGGAGGAAACAGAAGCAGCCATAGTTAGGGGATAGACAGAGGAGCAGAATCCTGAAAGAGATGAAGAAAAAGGGCTTAGACACAGGAGGGAAACACAGAGAGTGGTTCACAAGGTATAGGCAGAGAAAGTGAGAGGGAGGAAGAGGTCAGTAGTCCAATTACTCTACAAGAGATCAAGAAAGCAAGAGTAGTGAGTGTCACCTAACAAAAAGACCTTAAGTAGAGCAGTTCCAGGGTTGATTATTTCAGCAGTTTGTGTACTGTGGTCAAGGACACAGTTCTTTTCATTTTTCCCATCAGAAAAACTGCTGGCTTTATCCTCAGATTAGCATCTGTGATTGACTGCAAGGTGGTTGCCATAGTATTCACCCCAGGCATCACATTCAGACACTATCCAGCATGTAAGATGGCTATTTCTTTCTTGTGTCTCATTTTTAGAGTGGGAGGAAAGATAAAAAAAAAACAAAAAAACAAAAAAAACAACTTTCCCCGGAAATCCTGTGGTAGACCTGACCTCACATTATTGGGTAAAATGGAATCATATCTACCCCTGAATTGATCACAAACAAGAAGAATGAGATTATTACAACTGACTTATATTAATTAGGATATACTCCTGAGCTGGTCACTTTTCCTAAGGGCTAGATAACTGGAAAAACTGGGTTATTTAAGAAAAGGGGGTGTGAGTAGATGCTGTCTAGGTAACTAACAGGCATGAAGAGGGGTCATTATGTACTAAGGTATTATGTGATTCTTAATTCTAATAATATTCTTAATATTCTAATCTTAATGTTAATTTAAGAAAGTGCAGTGATTTTTTGGAGGCAGAAAGAAAAGTAATCAATGGAAGTAAAAAAAATTTTCAATCAACTGAGTTTTATGCTTCTGATAGTGAAAGCAGCTACTTTAAAAGAGGATATGTCCTAACACATCTCTGATTTCATTTAGCAATCAGTTACTTCCTGACCCATTGGTAATTTACTTTCTGCAGTGAAAATGTACTACCTCATTTTTTGTCCTAAAACTACTTTCAGGTTTCATAAAAGAACCTTAGCTCTAAAAATATACTAGGCAAAATCTTTTATTCATATCCCCTCTGCTTTTCCAGAGTCAAAAGTTTTAAATTTAGGAACCTCTGTTTATATCCATGTGGTTGCTCTGTGATACAGCAACTTGGTTGGGCTGAACTACAGTCCCCAGAATTCCCTTTCTCGTACAGTTCTGGTCAGGGTGGGTTACCAGTGATAGTCTCTCCCCAGAGTTGGAAGATGAAAGGGGGGTCATTTTGTAGCATACACACACCCTCTCCCACTTATTCAAACACTAATCTAGGTGCTACTGGGAAGGGGTTTTGTACACTTAATTAAAGCCCCTAATCAGTTAACTTTAAGTTAATTAAAAGGGAGATTATTCTAGGTGGGTCTGTCTGCCTCAGTTGGAAGCCCTTTCAAAGAGAGTTTAGCCTCTGCCTGAGTTAAGAGACTCCAAACAACAGCTGAATCTGCAACTGCTTGGCTTCCTTGGGACATACTTGTATACCCAGCTTCAGCCCGTGTCATGATCTTTTATTCCTCTGCTTGCCCCTGTCCTCTGCAGTGTTCTTACCCAGCTCTCGCAAGTGTGTAAGCCAACTCCTCATAGAAACTCCACATATATGTAACATGAATCCTAACACACACACACACACACACACACACACACACACACACACACACCTCCCAATGGCTTCTGAATGAATCCTAATACACACATTCTCATGTGCCCCAACTAATTTTACAAGATCCACTTCTACCTCTGTGAGATAAAACAAACTCCATACAGTACTCGCTGACTGAACACAGGAAAGTTTAAAGTAATGGTAGAATAGTTTTCTGTTTCTTCTGTTTCTACTATTTTGGAGCAGCATATAAATTTGCTGCTTTAGGAAGTACTCCATTACAATTACTACAGTATTTCTTTCTTGTGCTATAACTGAGAGCTTCCGATATGCTTCAGTAACTCTCTTCATTGTATTATCTGATCTTGTTTGTACTGGAGTTCATCTGTCCATTCATACATTTTCAACAGACCTTCTAGTTTATCTTGACTCAGAAGATTTCTCTAAGACCAGCACCAGTCTCTTAAAGAAATCCCATTTATTTCCTCTCTAGTCAATACTAATTCAATTTTACAAATCTTTCCATCTCACAATTTCATTTTTAGGACTCTCTCCTGAGGAAATAGTCAGGGTTGTATTTAAATCACTAATTTCAGCACTGATTATAAAAGAAGGAAGTTTAAAACAATTTAAAACAATAAATGAATTTAACAAATATATCCATAAAATTTGATGTTCTTGGATACCAAAAAATAATGTAACAGAAAATTCAATGGAATAAAAAAAGAATGTATAGTGTGTTATGTTTAGAAAGCAGATTATAACATAGTTTAATTTCAGAAAATATGGTTATGTTTTTGTAACTCAATAAATAAAACATAGATACACAGAAAAAGAACTTGAAGGCTACAAGCTCAGTGTTAATGTTTTTGAGTGGTTGAATTATAGGTAACTTTTTACTCTTTTCTTTCTCCTAATAAGTATTTTCTAAGTGGACAGATAATGCTAGTATGATAAGCAAATCCTCATTAAGTTTTGCAGTGATGATTTAATAACCTGTGGTCTACAATAGGAATTCTTCATTAACCCTTAAGGATCCCCAAAGTCTTATGGACTTTGAGGGGAATGTATATAAAACCCTTGAACCTATATGCAAAACATTGTATGTGTGTGTGTACATGTGCATTTGGGGAGAGGAATAAGTTCTGCAGTTTTCATCTATTCCTAAAGAGATCCATGATCCAAAACAGGATAAAACTACCAGTCCAGAATCTTGCTGACCTTATACATCAATTTCTCATATTTGATATGTGTGTGTGTGTGTCGGGGGGTGAGGGGGGTCATTAATTAAATGGTTAAAGGACAAATAATTTGGATTAGAAATTCTCAATTCCAAGTCAGGTATTCTGAATACCTGAAAACTTATTTATATAAAGGGATACATGAAATTTGCAAAACTTCTTCAAAAAAACAAATAATGAAGTAAAAAACAGATATAACTTTTGAAACAATTTCTCTAGAGTAGTTACTGCTAAGCTTTCAAAGTAAAAATACTATTTTAGACTAAAAATTTTGGTATTGTATAGCAAGCTGCTCTATCCCCACCCTCATATTCTCTCATATTGCTCATGCCATAGTTGTAGAATAGAATTTATCCAGTTTTACTCTGATCCACTCTAGAACAAGGGAACAAATTCAAAGAGAATTTTACTGGCAAGAAAAGACATTATTATTTTAAAAATAATGAATATTCTTGCTAAGATTAAGATACAGGCGCTGTTTCATTAAATATCTTGCATTTACCAAAAGGAGACTAGGTGATACATTTTTGTGATTGGATTAAGAACTCTATCAACAGAAAAAATATTTCTGTAATCTCAGCACTGTACCTAAACCCTTTTTATAGGATGGAAGTAATAGTAATATATTTCCTATCTGAATATCTTTAAACCTCATACCCACAAGTCAATTTTACTTACGTAATACCTATTCCCAAATATTAACTCTATCTAGAAGTACACAAAGCAGCAAGCATGCAAACTTCCCTTTGTACTCTCACCCTGAAAATCTGTAATCTCTGTGAGAATATAACCTCCTGAAAAGAAGGAATTGTTACCAGATACCCACTACTTCTAACGCTAAATACTCTACCATGGTTTTGTTCAAGTATTACATTTACTTGATTATTCTAGGTTTGAGGTATTAAATAAATTATTTAAACCTAATGTGTTTTACCAGAGGGGCATTGTTCTAGTAGTAATATCATTTAAGATATTCTCTTTATCCACTTGCTAACTTGGGTTGGAACCAAATATGTCTGAAGACTCGTTTTCCCCTCAGTATATCTGCGATGTGCAAACCTGCAGTGCAGAAGTAGGTGAGCCTGAAGTGTGGTTTGAGGAAGCAAGGCTGTATGTAGGTGAAGCGTTTCTTTCTGTAGGATATACTTCTGTCTGCCCTTCTGGGTTGGTGATAATACCATTTATTTGGTGATGTATAAACTTTAAAAGCATATGTATCAAACAACTAAATAATATATCTTTTATATCCACAGGAAACATTTAAGTAATAAAAATGGAAATGAGGGAGTTCCCTGATGGTGTAGTGGCTTAAGGCTTCGGCGCTGGTGCTGTCAGAGCTGTGGCCTGGGTTTGATTCCCAGTCAGGGAGCTACCCACATACCAAAAAGAAAAAAAAAAAAAAAAGGAAATGAAGTACTAATCAGAAAAGGTAACATGTTTTGTGCTGCTCCTGAAAATAAGATCCTCTGAACGAGAGATTCTAATGTGTGGGTAGTTTTCAAACTTCAAAAGTTAATATTATATGTTAGATTCATAATATTACTTCCCATTTACAAACTGCTCTCTACATCATTTGTTTCCCTGATGAGTTGAATATAAACTTTCTCATATAAATAGGCAAAAGGCAAGACAAATGCATGCATAAAGTACGTATTAGTTTAAAGGGAAACTATGGTCTGAACATCTTAAACTTACTGTTCATGGAAATCCAGCATTGGTGGCTCAAATCGTATAGGTCTGCAATTACCCCGGTACAGAGATATACTGTAAGTAAAAAGAAAACAACACAGAAGTGATTCATCATAGTATTTTCCCAAACCAAAGCCAGATACTTAAATGCTGTCACAAGAAAGTACCTCTATGAATAGTGGAGTCTAATGTTCTATTAGGAAAGTGCATTGCTTTTTTAAATTAGGGATAATCAATAATTTTTTTTTAAATGCAAAGAAAAAACAGGAGTATTTTTCCTATTGAAAGGTATGCAAAAACAGAAAATGCTCAGGAAGACTGAATGTTGAAATTAATTTTGGTTGATACAATTGGTAACTATATATCTTAATATGCTCATGTGGATGTTTTCATACATGTATAATGAACGACAAATAGTCAAGAGAACTACACATACCTGGCAGATAATATATTGAGAGAAAAAACAGGATTACAATATAACCAGAATGGCAAAGGAACTAAACAAAAATGGATTTTGGGGTAGAAATTTCCAAGAACTGAAGAATCTTTTTAATCTGAGAGTCTGGAACACACTGAATCATGACAGCTTGGCCTAAATACTTGAGTACCATCTCCAACTATCCCACATTAGAACTTCTCACTAAAACAGATTTTAGAATAGCAAACCTCCTAGATGTCACCCTGACCTAATAATGATGCAAAGTATAAATGACCTGGGGCCGGAAGTAGGGGAGAGCCCACATACCTACCAGTCTACTTGTACACAGAGAAAGGCAGAAATTCAGCCAGCCACTTAAGTTTCTAAATAGTGGTTGTTTATCTTTCTGTTGCATTTTAAGAAATAATGTAAAAACAAGACTTACCTTTCTGAGATGACTATTTTCATCACTACCATAATTCACAAGAACAAATGATACAATAATTTCATTCAGGAAGCAGAGGACATAAATTAGAACTAGACAAAGACATACAGAATATGAACATACAGGAAGTTTAGCTTTAACTAGATTCTATAGATTAAATAGACTGAGTAGTGGAATAAATGAGCTAAAAGCAGTAAAGTACAAAGGTGTTTTTAGCCCTACCAATTCAGACTAGTAGTTCTCTGTTCTGCTTGATAATCCCTCTATCTACAGTGAACATAACATGACAAACACAAACAAGAAGGAAAACACCAAACTTAAATTCTACTTTACTGGAGTACAAAACTGAAGACACTGGGAAGGCACAATTCCTCACAGGACAGCTGCCACGTGCAGTAAGGGGTACTTGATTTCTGCCCTTCTTAGCCATGTTATAACAGAACACCCTGTCCTTTAAAACAAGAGATACTAATCAGCTCATCAGTTCTAACCAAACTTCTTCAAAATCTTAATCCAATCAAGGGGAGATATACTGCGGAAAGTAAATACATGTGAGTCAATAATTCATATAGAAACACTGACTGTATTAGATGCTAGATACAAAGGAAATTAAGATATAGTTTTTTCTCCCATAGAACTGAGAGTCTATTCTCCAATATGGCACATGTCTGAAGTGGCCAGACAAGGTAAAAGGGTGCACACTCTGTCCAGTGAACACAAATATATTGAATGCCAGGGGCTGTCCAGTGCTGAGGCTACAGGAACAAAGCCAAGAGCCTGCTCTCATGGCTCTAACATCCCAGCAGCAAAGACCAAAGTGGAGCATGTCAGGTGATGATGTGTGGCATATAAAGACAAATCACATACAGCAGAAACAGAGAAGGCCTCTCTGAGGAGGGACACTAGAGTTGAGAACTAACAGTGGAGATCTGGGGAAAGAAAGTAGGATGCATTTGGCATGCTGAGGACAGGAGGCTGGTGTGGCCAGAGTGCAGGGAAGGAGGCAGATGAGATCAGAGGTATACAAAGGCCAGGGCTCCTTGTAGGAGTCTGCATTTTATTCTAAAAGTAACAAAAAGCCTCTGCAGTGTTTTAAGCAAGGAAGTAACATGATCTGACACATGTAAAAGGCTAATTCTGTCTGCTATGTGAAGAACAGACTGAAGGAGCCCCAAAGTAGAAGCAGGGAAGTCATGCCATAGTCCAGGCAAGAGAGGGTGATAGCAAGGTGACAGCCGTGGTCTCGGGTGATTGAAAGGGTGGTGACAAGTGGTTCTTTTAGGAATACATTTGGGAATTGGAGACAACAGTTATGCTGAGTGTAAGAGAAAGAACACAGGAATCAAGGATGACTTGATTCTAAGATTTTGGCTTGAGAAACCAGACACATAGTCATGACATGGGTTAGCAGTTGGGAAGATGAATTGATGTTCAAGAGTATCGTGAAAAAGGTTTTGATTATGTGTAGTGATCTTATACTCAGTCACTTTGGTGAGTTTATTGTAATAGTTTGTATACAAGGGGGCATCCCAAACCCCCCAGACTTTATTTATAAAAACTTGTGTATTTATTTTTACATGTTTCAACTTCAGTCATCTTCAAAGTACTCTCTGTTGGATGCAATAACCTATCGAGACACTCTCCACCACTCAAAACTGTTTTTGAACTTGTTAATTTTCATGCTTTTTAGTGCTTCTGCTGTTTTCTGTTTCACTTCTTCCATATCGTCAAAGCATTTCCCTTTGAGAACTTTTTTCACCAGGGGAAAGAAACAAAAAAAAATGTTGCTGGGGGTGAGACTGGGTGAATAGGGAGGGTGGGGCATGGTGGTCATGCCGTTTTTGGTCAAAGAACTGAACACTCAGCATGGTGTGCAGGTGTGTTGTCATGCCGGACATTGTTTGTTTAAATCACCCATTGTGAAATGGGCAAACGTTTTGAAAGAGTCTCCAAAAAATATGAAGCCAAATGAAGCCTCTCATAACACCAACTGTCACACTGATGCCGACGGGATCCTAGAACATTCACCTAACAGGGGAAGCTTGTATTACAAGGGGCACACCCTCCAGAAGATAATTCTGGTATTTTTTGGGTCTCCCCTCATAAATTCTTTTAGATATCCCCTGTCACTACAGGTGCCGTCAAAATCATCACTGTCTTGAAATGACCTCTGTAGACAAATCATTTGCAAGTAATAATGATTCTATTTCTTCATTTCAAATCCTTAAACCTTGTTTTCCTTTTTTATGCCTTGTGTTGGCTAAGCTAGCCCATAAAATGTTCCACCGAAGTGGTGTCCAGCAGTTGCTATTGTGATATTTAGAGAATGCTCACAGAATATGAGATAGAGGGGAAAAATATATGAGAATTCCCTCATAAATAAATGCAAATTTTCAAAGCAATGGAAGATCTCTATGTAAGCAACAGCTTCATTTTTGAGTGGGTATAACATAATTTGGCATAGGTATAACCTTATTTTAATAAAACCAAAAATTCAGTAACATAACTGTCATGTATCTAAACTAATTGAAAGGGTTGTTATTATGTTTACTTAGAAAAATGCATGACATTGTTTAATGCTTTATTAAGAGAAAGCAAATGTTTGTAAATCCTAATCCATAATATTGAAAAATAAAGTAGGGAAGAAGCAATATGAAAAATGGTACCCCTATGATGTCACCCCAATAAGTCTAACAATAAAAATGAATTAAAAAAAATGGTACCCTTTGGCAATGTCCAAGAAACAGAATCTGAGATGTTATTTTATGTGTAGTAAAATATTAACTATTTATTTGGAGATAAAGAGATGAATAAAGACTTTTTTTATTTTTTTTACTTGAAGCTAGGGAACAACTAGAGAGATGCAAGAAATCTAATGGGATATGGTCTATGCTCTTTGGAGAACAGTCAGGTTATTAAGCAACCAGCTTCCAAATGAAGCATTATAGGCCTTCCTGGAGCTTTGAGAGTTTGTTTAAACTAGGAAACTTAAAATGTTTTCCTAGGGGCAGTTACTACTTAAACAAAAGATACTCTTTTGCCCAATATTTCTTGAAAAATGGTTTGTGGTCTACTTACACCGATTTAATAATCTAAAATGCTTATACAAGTACAGGTTCCAGGGTTCTACTTCCATATTCAGATTCCTTATATCTGGTATGAAACCCAGAAACATGTGCTGTTATATGCACTCTCACATTTGGGAGCTACTCTTTTGTATTCTGATCCACAATAAGCATTTCAAGTAGAATTGAAAAGGAGGGAAAAGTACCTTAGCAAGTAAAACTTTCAAACTTACCAATGGTTTAAAAAGTTTCCAAATAAAATTTTTATTAGAGAAAGCTAAAAATACAGTGGCTTCAGAGAAATGATAATAGATTACTCCTACATAATATGTTCTCCTATAAATACACTTTAAATTTACACTTCTCTAAGGACTAATGATGAACATCTTTTCATTTATTTACTGTCTAATTATCTTCTTTTGTAAAGTATCGAATCAAAATATTTTAAGTGGGATGTTTGTCTTATGAATACGTTGTAAGGTGTAAGAGTTCTTTATGTATTCTAGACAACATGCCCTTTCTCAAATATATCTACTGTGAATATTTTCTCCCTTTTCCTATTATTAATGGTGTTTTTTTGGGGAGTGGCACCATCAAGATGACAACATATACCCTTTTGACTTCAGTCCTCCTCACAAGACCAACTAGCAACTATCCACAAACAACACCCAAGAACATGGGGTGAGGCTGAAGAACTGGAACCACAGAGACCAAACAGGACCCATTAGAAAAGTAAGGGCTACACTCTGAGTGCCCCATCCTTTGACTAGTATCGCCTGCACTGAGAGGACCCCCTAATGCCTATA
The DNA here is from genome assembly GCA_004026885.1 of Lyroderma lyra. Lineage (NCBI taxonomy): Eukaryota > Metazoa > Chordata > Mammalia > Chiroptera > Megadermatidae > Lyroderma > Lyroderma lyra. The sequence continues at coordinate 139,643 of PVJL010000178.1, forward strand.
GTTTCTTCAGTGGAAAGGAAGAGAGCCCAAGATGGACATCCAGCTCTCCCAGTGTTGTAGGTTGCTTCCTGGAATACCCACTCAGGACTGCAGGGGGAATATGTGAGGGCAGATCTGTGGGTCTTGACCAATAAAGATCAGATTGGGACAGAGAAGATGGTGGGAGGGGTTATGGCAACCAGCATTTGGTTCTTGGCAGACTGTGTTACTCCTTTCAACAACACTTAAGTAGACACACTAGCCTGTGGCTTTGCTGATCTGCAGAGTTGAGCTAAGCCAGTGGCTCTGTCTGTCCAGGGAGCTCGGTGGGCAATTCTGCCTGACTTGGGTCCCTAACCAACAAGCTATAGCAGCTATCGACACTGTTTTATGGTTCCAGCTGGCATGGGAAGCAATTCGAAGTTCCACATAGGATTGAATATAGCTTCCAGTCCCACCCTATAACCCCACTTACAACAGCACCTGAGCAGAGAGCCCAGGCAGGAGCTCAGCCTATCTGCAGAGTTGTGCTGGCTGCCTCATCTGGTCAGCAAGTTTGATGAGCCACTCAGCTGGATGTAGGTCCCCAGAAATCAAACTGCAAGGGCTGTGAAGCCTGTTCTATCATCCTGCCTAGGCCAGGAATCAAATACAGCTCTGCTGAAATACTGAGAATAACACCTACTCCTGCCCAACTAGGAAGATTAACTAGAGAGTCCAGGCATTGTGGAGCTCTCCTGTACATGTGCATGGGTAGGGAACCAAGCAGTAGTTTTATCTAATTGTTCCCAGACAACTCCCTGAACTCAGAACTCAGGAAGTGGCTTTAGCCAAATAGAGACCCTGACAGCAAGCCCCACCTATGCAAGATACTATGAGCTGACCCATCAAACATCCCAAGCTGAGCTGAGTGGTAAAGAACTGTATCTGCTGAAGTGAATAATGAAGTCTGGAAGAGAAACTGCTTATTGAAATGTACAGGCACAATGCAAGGAATGAACAGTCAGGTAAACAGGACACCACCAAAGGAAACTAATGAAGCACCCTAAAGAAATCTATAAAGAGTCTCTCAGAATTAAGAATGACCCTCTTAAATACGTTTAGTGAACTGCAAGAATGCACAGACAGACAACTAGACAATATTAGGAAAACAATGCATAAAAAAAATGAGAAGATCACCAAAGAAATGAAAACCATTAAAATAAAAATTCAAATAGAAATCCTAGCTAAGGAATACAATGCCTGAAATGAAGAATTCGAGACAGCTTCAACAGACTTGACCAAGCAGAAGAATGAATCAGTGAACTAGAAGACAGTTAATTTGAAATTATCCAGTCAAAGGAGCCAAGAAGAAAAAAAAGAATGAAAAAGAGTGAAGAAATCATGTGGAGCATATAGAATTCCATCACAAAAAAATAATAAATGTATTATAGGAATCACAGAAGGAGCAAAGAAAGGGGCTGAAAATATATTTAAAGCAATAATAAAAGAAAACTTCCCAAACATGGGGAAAGAAATGGACATTAAGATTCATGAGGCCTAAAGGACCCCAACAGGTGGAACATGAAAAAGGCTACACTGACATATTATAATGAAACTGCCAAAAATGAAAGAGAATTTTGAAAGCAGCAAGCAAAAGCGAAATCACATAGAAGTGAACCCTCATAAATGTCGGCAGATTTCTCAAAAGAAACTTTGCAGGTCAAGAGAGAGTGGGGTCATATACGAGGGCTGTCCAGAAAGTATCCAGCCATATAATATGAAAAACAGAGGCATTTAAGGTTAGATTTTTTTCTGGATAGCCCTTGTATTCAAAATACTGGGAAAAAAACTACAGAGAAGGTCCAAGATGGCAAATTAGGTAGTCATTATGCCTACTGCCTTCTAGGATCACCTCAAAATTACAAATAAATTATAGAATAATCAACCTCAAGAATCATCTGAAGGCTAGTTGAACAGAACTCCTATAATTAAGGATATAAAGAAGAGACCACATTGAAACTGGTAGGAGGGGTGGGGACATGAAACAGGCTGACCCCAAACCCACAGATAGTGGCTGAACACAAGGAGGGTCACCTCAATGGTAGGAGCACCCCCCAGAAGAGGGAAGGGTCCCAGCTCCACACCTGGCTCCCCAGCCCAGGAGTCTAGTGCCAGGAAGAGGAGTTCCCACGACATATGCCAATAAAAATCAGTGAGGATTCTGTCTGTCCCAGTGAGATGGAAGGTGGCTGGAAACCCAGACACACTCTTAAAAGGTGCTCACTCATACTCATTTGCTTACAAACACTCAGTGTCTGGTGGAGGGGCAGCAATTCATGAGGCACCGGAGATATAAAGGGAAAACAAAATTGTGTGGTTTTGGGGTGAGGGCTGGAGGAACACTGGCCCTGTCTGGAGACTGCCTCATGTGTAACCTACAGCAGGATGCCATCATTTCTATATCGAACACTTCCGCAAAGGGTCAAACCTGAGACCAAGGTGGCCTGGTAAAACCTACGCATGCGCACCACCTTGGTGACACCCTGGGTCCCCATCCTGCTAAGCTAATACTACATCACTCAGGGCACTCTTGGCTACTGAACAAACAGGTCCACTCTACAAGTTGCAGAAGTGTTTTACAGCAGTGGATGGCTTGCAGCAGTCCTGGGAAATTTTAGTGGTGAGCAGCCAGTCATACCCTGCACCGCAGACTGCTCTGTGTGGCTCTTGGGGACCTGTAGTCCTGTGGTGAGCGGTGGCTGGTTGCAGCAGCATTCTCAGAGTGTTTCTGTGAAGTGGTCACAAGTCCAACTCTGGTGCAAGAACCAAAACTGTATTAACTTTGTAAAAACCACTACCTGTAGCCCATAACTCACTGAGACCCTGCCCCGCCCACCTAGGGCTGCACTGCTGAGGGCACTCTTAGCTATCGTGCAGCTGGCCCTTCCCTCACCAGCTGTGGAAGCCTTTTATAGCAGCAGACACCCTGAGTGTCAGCTTGGTAAACTTTGTGTGGTGAGCAGCAAGCCACAATCTGCACTGTAGCCTCTCTCAGGCAGCTATCGAGGCAAGTGTGGCTAGCTGCACTGTTCCCTGGGTATTCTGTGAAGTGGTCACAGGCCAGGGCACTGGCCTAAGAAGTGAATCTGCATTAAACTTGTAAAAACCACTGGCTCTCTGGGACCCCACCCTGCTCAGCTAGGGCTGTATCACTGAAGGCCTCTCAACACCAGGCCAATCAGCCTGGCCCGCACACCTAAGGAGACCCTTTCAATGGCTGGGCCTTACAGGCAGCCAGCAGGTGGAAGTAGACCTAGGTGGCTCTGGCCTTTTTGCTAAGCTTCCTCAAGCACAATTGGTTTACAGCAAGGCCACCCTCACAAGCTTCCAGTTCCAGAACAGGCAGCAGCCAACCACATATAACTTTGTGATTACTACCCGGTAGCAATGGACTAGTCATAAAGAAGGCTGAAATTGGCCTGCATAGGAGCCTTTCCCAAGAGACACCAGAAACAACACACCCAGAGGCAGCTTTGAAACACACTGGAACACTACCTGGTTAGCAGTACACCCAAAAGGTGGTCTGCAAAGGAACAAGGGCCCATTGGGATAAATCTCCCTCTGAGGGGTCAGCCCCCTCCCAGCAGTTCATACACTATGGGTGTAGCCATTCCTCATAATCAGTCAGCCTGGGAGTCAATCCTATCCATTGCTGTGCCAAAAAGCAATCAAGGCTCAACTACAAGAGAAGAACACACACAGCATATTCCAGGGACACTCCTAAAACACACACATAGGAGATCAGGGAGATTGTGCCAATGGACCACACAGGACACATACTATTACAAAAGGACACCCAGGAAAGACTGAAAGACATAAGAAATTTATCTACTACACAGAAGCAGAGATAGAATGAGGAAACAAACAAAAAACAAAAACAAACAAAAAACACCATGTCCCAAATAAAAGAGTAGGAGAAATATCCAGAATAGAATGAAATGAAATGGAGGCAACTAACCTACCAGAGACATAGTTTTAAAAACTGTTTGTAAGAATGTTTAAGGAAATAGTGAGAATTTCAACAAAGAGATAGTAAGCATAAAGGACTAGAAACTATAAAAAAGAACTAGTCAGAAATAAAAAATACAATAACTGAAATGAAGAATACACTAGAAGGAATCAATAACAGATTAGATGATGCAGAGGATAAAATTGGCATTTTAGAAGACAAGGTATCAGAAAACACCCAATCAAAACAATAAAAAGAAAAAAGAATTTAAAAAAATGAAGACAGTTTATGGACCTGTGGGACAACTTGAAGCATTAACAATATTCGTATCATAGGAGGAGAAAGGAAGCAAGGAATAGAAAAACTAGTTGAAGAAATAATGATGGAAAATTTTCCTAACCTGGTGAAGGAAACAGACATACAAGCTTAGGAAGCAGAGTCCCAATCAAGATGGACCCAAAGAGGCCCACGTCAAGACACATAATAATTAAAATGGCAAGGGTTAAAGACAAAGAGAGAATCCTAAAAGCAGCAAGAGAAAGACAAGTGGGTACTTAAAAGCAGCTCCCCTAATACTATCAGCAGGCTTCCAACATAAACTTTGCAGGCCAGAAAGGAGGGGCAGGAAATATTATTCAAAGTAGTGAAAAACAAGGGACTACAGCCAAGATTACTCTACCCATCAAGGCTACCATTTAAAATTGAAGGAGAGATAAAGAACTTCCCAGACAAGAAAAAGCTAAAGGAATTCATTACCACCAAGCCCAGTGTTATAAGAAATATTAAAAGAACTTCTTTAAGCAGGAGAAAAAACAAATGAAAATAAAAATATGAATAAAATGGCAATAACTATGAACCTATCAATAATTACTTTAAATGTAAATGGATTAAATGCTCCAATCAAAACACTCAGGATAGCTGAATGGATAAGAAAACAAGACTTATGTTTATGTTGTGTACAAGAGACCCATCTCAGATGAAAAGACACACATGGAGTGAAAGTAAAGAGATGGAAAAAGAAATTTCATGCAAATAGAAACAAGAAAAAAGCTATGGTAGCAATACTTAGACAAAATGATTTTAAAATGAAGATTATAATAAAAGCCAAAGAAGGACATTACATAATAATAATGGGATCAATCCAACAAGAGGACATTATCCTAGTAAACATTTATGCACCCAACATAGGAGTACTTATATATATAAAGCAAATATTGACCAATATAAAGGCTTAGGTCAATAGTAATAACAATCATAGTAGGGGACTTTTAACACCCCTCTGACACCAATGGACAGATCTTCCAGACAGAATATCAACCCAAAAACAGCGATCTTAAATGACACATAAGACTAGATGGATTTAATTGGTATTTTTAAGGCATTTCTCCTCAAAGCAGTAAAATATACATTCTTTTTAAGTATATGTGGAACATTTTCCAACACAGACCCCATGTTAGGCCATAAAACAAGTCTCAATAAATTTAAGAAGAATGAAATCAGATCAAGTGTCTTCTCTATCCACAATGGTATGAAACTAGAAATCAATTACAAGAAAAAAAATGAAACACACACAGGCTAAATAATATGGTAAATAATGAATGGGTCAACAATGAGATCAAGGAAGAAATAAAAAATATACCCTGATACAAATGAAAATGAAAACACAAGACCTCCAAATCTACGGGACACAGTGAAAGCAGTCCTAAAAGGGAAATTTCCAGCAATACAGGCCTACCTACAGAAACAAGAACAATCTCAAATAGTCTCAATAAAAAGTGCAACTTTACATGTAAGGGAACTGGAAAAAGAACAGCAAACAAAGCTCAAAGTGAGTAAAAGGAAGGAAATAATAAAGATCAGAGCAGAAATAAACAAAATTGAGACTAAAAAAAAAAAAAAAATCAAAAGATCAATGAAGCCAAGAGCTGTTTTTTCTTGAAAAGATAAACAAAATGGACAAACCTTTAACCAGACTCATCGGGAAAAAAAATGAGAGAGGACCCCAATAAATGAAATTATAAATGAAAGAGGAGAAGTGACAGCAGACACCACAGGACAAAAAAATTTTAAAAACACTATGAGTAGCTATACACCAACAAATTGGACCATGTGGAAGAAATGGATACATTTTTAAAAGCATACAGTCTTCCAAAGCTGAATAAGAAGAAACAGAAAATCTGAACAGACTGATTACTACTAATGAAATTGAATCAGCAATCAATAAGAAAATTAATTACAAGAAAAAACTGAAAAACACACCAACACATGGAGTCGAATGAAAGTCCTGGACCAGATGGCTTCACAGGTGAATTTCACCAAATATTCAAAAAAGAATTAATACCTATTCTCAAACTATACCAAAAAATCCAAGAGAGGGGAAAGCTCCAAAGCTCATTTTATGAGGCCACCAAGACTCTGAAGAGCCAAAGAAATCCTTAGAAAGAAGAACAAAGCTGGATAAATCATTTCCTGATTTCAAACTATATTACAAACCCACAGTAATTAAAACAGTATTGTACTGGCATAACAATAGATACAAAGACCAAGGGAACAGATAGAGAGCCCAGAAATAAACTCGGGGTCAATTAATATTTGACAAGGGAATTAAGAACAAGTCAATGGAGAAAAGATGGTCTAAGACAGTTTCTTCAATAAATGGTGTTGGGAAAAAGGGATAGTCACATGCAAAAGAATAAAACTTGACCCCAACAGCCAGCAAACACTAAGGCCTTTTGCTAACAGTTATGTGAGTGAGCCAACTTGAGGGTTTACTTCAGAGGACTGCAGCTTCGGTTGATATCGTGACTACAATCTCATGGAAGATCCCAAGACTCAAACCATGTAGCTAAGTTGTTCCTAGGTACCTCACCCATAGAAAACAAAGATAACAAATGTCTGTGATTTGAATCTACTGGGTATAAGCGTTATTTATTACACAGCAATAGATAACAAATACCAAGGGTGCCAAAAAAATGTATACACATTTTAAGAGATGTTATTTATGTATTACTTTTTGAAGCTAGATTGAATTACAGTAGCAATGTGTAGTATGACATTTGTTCAAGAGATGGCACTAATCAAATGAATGTTAGTGTCACCATGCAACAAGGCAGGACAATCGAAGACAATGGCGGAAGCATGGTTGTCATTCCAGAAGCGCAGGACCATTTTGAAGTGGTATTTGAAATTCGAGAACCTTGTTTGAGTTTCCCCTATGTTGTCCGGACTTAACACTCCTTGACTTCTGCCTCTGGGGGACTGTAAAGGATGTGGTATCCCATAGGAAAGTGGCTACACTGGTGGTACTTCAGGAAGAAACTGAAATGGCATGTGTAGCAATACAAGCGGACACTTTGGTCAGCATTGCTCAAGCAGTAGTTCACTGTAATCAGAAGTGTCTGGATGCTGATGGTAACCACTTTGAGCACCTCTTGTAATTGCAGAAGTCAAATGTGATTTGTATTCATCTTTTGTTATCAGTATATATTGAGTATTACAACTTTAATACAGTGTTTTCCTTTCTTAAAATGTTTGTATGTTTTTTGGCACTCTCTGTACAATTATTTAATTACCACCTCTTAAAGATTCCTGCAAATATTTGCTGAATGACTGAACAAATAAACAAGCAAACACCTGCAACTTATATTTATATAACATTTTAAAGTTTTGTTACCCAAATAAATCTCATTTGATCCTCACAACAACCTTATATAATGTATCACCTTCCTATCATATAAAAGATTTTCAGGCAGAGAAATGATCTTGCCCAGTTTGCAAATAAAAGTCATACTCATAATTGTTGAAAAGTTTTTCTTAAGGTCGCACAGCTGGTGAACATAGAGCTTAGAGCTCTTGATTTCTAATCTTCCACAATAGGACTCCACAATCCTAGGACAAGACATCCATAAAAGGTAGCCTCCTATCACAAAGTGTATTACTGGTACTCATTATAATGTGTTGCTGTTCAACTCGAATTAACACTATGTGCCCATCCACCATTATACCACACAGCCAGCACCTCTTTAAAGAAAATACTATCGTGTAATTGATAACCATATTAAAACAAATTTAAAAGGGTAAGCCAAGAGGTAAGAGAGAAGTGCAAAAAAGAGTATCCTAGGAAATTCTAGTTTTCATGGTTTTACTTCCCACAATCCCTGCCATCAATAAGTGGGGGTCTATGTCCTACCCCCCTACCCCCAATGCCTTGAGTCCATGCCAACCTAAGTGACTGTTGACCAAGAGCATAGGACTGAAGTAACACAGTATGACTTCAGAGGATAGGTCATAAAAGGTGACCCAGCTTCCATTGGTTCTCTTTAGAGCGTTCACTCTTGGAATCCAGTCATTATGTTGTGTGGAAGCTCAAATAAGCCTCTATGAAAAAAACCACACGGAGTGGCCCACACATAGGCATTCTAGGTGACAGCCGAGCTGAGGTCCTGGGTAACAACTTCCATCCATCAAGTCATTCCCAGGTATGGAGTCTCCCCAGCTGAGGCCACAATCACCATGGAGCAGAGGCAAGCAATTTCTGCTGTACTCTGCCTAAATTCCTGACCTACAGAGTGTGATGGCACAGTAAGATGATTGTTTTATGCCATAAGTTTAGGGAGTTTGTTAGACAGTTGTACATAATAGATTAAGTGGAATGTGAGATCAGAATATCATTATGTACTGATGTAAATTCTTCATTATATCAGAAAAATAACTTAAAGCCCAGACCTCAATCACAATGAATAATATCATTTTCATAAATGTAGCCCAGTAGGATTCTATAGCTAATTTTCTAACTGCTGGAATAAAGGATCAAGGAAGAAGAACAAGGTAACGTGTGCTTCCGTGCCTCCCCACCCCTACCCCGCCACTAATTTGGATCCAGATGGGTCAGAGACTTTTGGGCCCCTCAGATGGTCCAGTCAAGGTGGCATCAGGCTAGACTTGAAATGGTCTGGAAACAGTCCACCCCTGAGCCCACAATATCTGGGGAGGGGTAGAGGGATGGAGGGTGGCATTATGCTTTATAATCACAGTAGCAGAGAGGTCTATGCCTTACTGTTGGCAGTGGACATGTCTTTTGGGTAGAGCAGGTCCCAAAAGGCATATAACAGTAGGGAGAAGGACAGAGCAATGGGAAAGTAGGGCCATGTAACTGCAGATATGAAAGAGTAAAAGCAAAAACAGTGACTACTGAAGGAGTTTCATTGTTATATTTGTGAAGTTTTAGTTGTTTTAATCTGAGTATTTGCTACTTCTATCTCAAAATAAAATTCTTTGTTGATGCTGTCTGAATTTCACTAGTCTGAGGACAATTACGGATCTCTAATTCACTAAGAGCTCTCCTTCCCCTTTTGATACCAGCTACAGGCCCTCAATGGACATGAAAGGGAATCAGGCTAGTATCATTCTTTATATTGTCTCCTAATAGATGGGTGAAGCTACAGGAAAACCAAATAATTTGGAGGTGGGAAGACATCTTCAAATTCACATGAGAATATACGAATATGTTCTCAGAATACCTGAGGGTAAAACAACTCCCCTATTATCAGAGAATCTGTGTTTAAAAGGGGGTCTTTTAGTCATGAGCTTGGGTTTCACTGCTCTCAGTTATCCTTCCAGGGCCCTGCAGGCAGACAGACTCCTGATGATACTGAGGACAGCAATGGTCAGTCCATAAAAGGCAGGGAGAACAAGAGATGCACTAGGGAGTTACAAAGCTGACCTGCTTACAAAGCCAGGGAGTTTTAGCTCTGTGTAAAAGCTGTTTGGACATGATGGGGAGGAATGCTACACAGTGCACCACATGCAAATTCAGATTTAATTCTGCTTTTCCTACACAATACTTGAAATACATGATATAATGTTATTTACAATATGCTTTTCCCTCTTCACCAAGAAAAGTCTGAGCAAGGAGAAGGGGCACATTGCAGAAATTCCCCAAAAGGAACTGAGAGTATGTTAGTACCTTACTATGTCTATAAAATTTTATATACTATAAAATACATATATATTCCTTCCTTACCTTTTCTGTTGATATGAACTGAGTCCAAGTGTTGTCTCAGTCTGTGAAAGGAAGAAAGCAATGGTGAACATATTGAAACCAAATCTTATATACTACAGACAACTAAAATATTGATAAATATTTTATTGTACTTTCAACTTTGATCTAATGTTCTTGATTTTCAAGTTAAACCTGCTCCCCAAAACATATGAAATGATTTGGCACAATATATATAGGTTTCCCCTGCTTTTTCTAAGTTTGTTTTATGTCACTTCAATTTACGAAAGATCTAACTGAAATAAACCCAAGAAGGACTTCCACCTTTAGTTAAAAAGGTGAAAAGCTCAAATAGAGTTCCACATATGTTCTGCAGCAGCCATCACGGAGGAAGTAGCCCCAAGCTCCTCCCGGGAACAAAATTCGGCATCTCAGCATCCGGCTCAAGAGTCCTCACTGTGTCTGGGAGCATCTGGGCTTTATCTCCACTGAGTCTGTGTGTTCAGTAGCAAGATGGGTCCTTGAGATCAGAAAGGCCTAAGACAACTCGTTAGGGTGTAATGCTTAGTCTAACCCTGGACATAATTAAGGTTTTGATCATGATGAACAAAATAGACATTGTGCCTGCACTGAATTTTGGTCCTGAAAACGCTCAAAAATTTTTCCATAGAAATTAATGGTAGTCACTTCTTTGCTTTATACCATTTCGGCTATAAAGGGTTGCAGTGGAACTTCTACTTTTGGATAGCAGGGGCAACCTGTAATTTCAGTGTGAAAATAATTTGGATTACATTTTAAAAACACATAATACAAAATAACGTGATGAGTTTTTAGAAGTTTACCAGACCAATACCACCTATGAGAAGAATCCTCTCTACAAACACTTTGTGAGGCTACACATGCCTCTCACTCTTCTCTGCTTACTACTGTGTGCTAGGTGCTGAAGTATAATTTCCTATGGTTATGAAGCTCGCGGTATGGGGAAGGGGGGGATAGTCATTTTAAAGCTAAACAAATATGTGTTTACACACTGAATAAAGGACTATGAAAATACTGGAAAGGTGCTGTGTCAGAGAATAGATAGGTGATGGCTTGAATGTGATGAGGGAAGGCCTGTCTACAGAGACAACATTTACACTGAAGCCTAAAGGGTAAGAAGAGCCATGTGTGGAGGCAAGGTTGTATGGTGGTGGTTATCTCCACCTCCATACCAGGTCCTCGCACAGGGAAGAGCCCAGGCATTTAGGAAACAGACGGCAGGTCTATTTGGCTGGAGCTCGGGGGTGGGGGTGGGGGCGGGGGGAGGGGCGGGGAAGAAGAGGGAAATTAGGCTGCAGGGTTTGGCAGCGGCCAGAGTATCTTGTGCTCTGGTATTAACAAGCAATGGTAAGAAGTTTGGATTGTGTATATGCTAAATGCAATACAAGTGGTCTGGAGGAGTAAGAGAGAGACAGACAAACAGACTTGGTTTTAAAGACATTGTTCTGGTTTTAGTGTAGAGAATGGGTACGAGGAGAACAAGAGAGAAAGCAAGAAGTTGGGAGGTAATTGATGAAGGAAATGAAGTGCTTAATAATGATCTGTGAGAAAAAGTCAAAACTCTAAGGATTACCATCAGTGAACTTACCCTAAGAGGTGCTTTTACATTATAATTAGAAAAAGCAGTAGACTTGTGGCATTATTTTTCCCATTAATACACAGTATTTTGAAATGGTATTTTGGAGAATGTACATGGGGGAATATGGCAGATGCATGAAAATGTCCTTATTTTTTTAAAGTGTTTGGGTGAAGATGAAGTGGCAGGATGTGTGTGATTTTCCTTAACATGTTTCACCAATATAATTTGTGCATGGAATTATGTGTGAATATAAAGCAAATACGGCATAATGTTAACAATTATTGGGTCTATCTCAGTGGTTGGTGAATTGGTATGCATTCTTAACCCTCCTGTTTTCTGGAAAACTCCTTTAACTTTTTATTATAGGAGAAAATATTTTTAAATAATATATTTGACAAAGGATTAATATACAGAACATACCAGGGGTGCCAAAAAAATGTATACACATTTTAAGAGAAGTTATCTACCTATTCTGTTTCAAAGTTGAATTGAATTACAGTAGCAATGTGTAGTATGATGTTCGCTCAAAAGAAAGGGTTAAATGAATGCTAGTAGTAGCATCACTCTGCAACAGGCAGGATGGTCAAAGAAAACGGCAGAAGCATGGTTGTTGTTCCAGGAGCATAAGACCGTTTTAAAGTGGTATTCGAAATTTAAGACTGTTGAATTTCCCCCACATTCTCCTGACTTAACACCCTCTGACTTCTATCTACAGGGGAACCTTAAAGGATAGAAAACTGGCTACACTGGCGGTACTTTGGGAAGAAACTGAAATGGCACGTGCAGCAATACAAGTGGACACTTTGGTCAGCATTGCTCAAGCAGTAGTTCACCGTAATCAGAAGTGTCTGGATGCTGATGGTAACCACTTTGAGCACCTCCTGCAATTGCATAAGTCAAACGTGACTTGTATTCATCTTCTGTTACTGGTATACATTGAGTACTACAATTTTAATACAGGTTTTTTCCTTTCTTAAAATGTGTATACATTTTTTGGGCACCTTTATATAAAGAATCTCCACAACTCAAAAGCAAAAAACCCAAACCAAAACAAAACCCCACCAACCTGATTTAAAAATGGAGAGGACTTGAATAGATATTTCTCCAAAGAAGATATGCAAATGGCCAGTAGGCACATGGAAAGATAGATACTCAACATCACTAATCATTAGGAAAATGCAAATCAAAACAAATATCACCTCTCTCCCATCAGAATGGCTACTATCAAAGAAACAGAAAATAAGTGCTGATAGAGATGGGAAAGTAAAATGTGCAGCTGCTATGAAGAATAATATGGCAATTCTTCAAAAAATTAAACAATTACTATGTGATCCAGCAATCCCACTTCTGGGTACAGACCCAAAAGGATGAGAGCAGAAAGCACAGACTCAGGTAAGTGGACACCCACGTTCACAGCAGTATTATTCATAACAGTGAAAGTGTGGAAGCAACTCAAATGTTTATCAACTGACAAATGGACAAACAAAATGTAATTTATACAAAAGAACATTATGCAATCTTAAAAAGAAGGAAATTTTGATATACACTATTACATGGATGAACTTAGAAGAGTAAGTCTACACTTACACTAAGTGATATAAGTGAGTCCCAAAAGTAAAGTATTTTAAGATTTCACTTAGATGAGATACCTACCTACAGTATTCAAATTCTAGACAGAAGACAATAGAATAGTGTAGTGGAATGGCCAAGGGTTGAAGGTGGGGGAGTAGGGACTTAGTGTTTAATGGGTAGGGTTTCAGTTTGGGAACATGAAAACATGCTAAAGATGGATGATGGTGATGGAAAAACAAATGTGAATGTACTTAATGCCACTAAACTGTATATTTAAAAAGTTAAAAATGTAATTTTCATGTTATGTATATCTTAACACACTTAAAAAAATTACAGTAATCAAGACAGTATGGTGCTGGCACAAAGATGGACAAACAAATCAGTGGAACTGGAGAAAGTCCAGAAATAAAGACACATTTTAGTTATTTGATGTTCAACAACTGCATCAATGCAATTCAATAGAGAAACATGTATTTTTTTAACAAATGGTGCTGGAATAACTGGACAAACCTACTGGGAGAAAAATAAGCCTTTATACTCATGTCATAACATGCACTCAAACTAATTTTAGATAAATCATGGTTCTAAGCATAAAAAATGAAATTATAAAGCTTCAACAAGAAAACAGATTATCTTTGTAACCTTGAAATAGACAATGATTTCATGAACAGGAGGAAAAAACCACTAGCTAAAAAAGAAAAATAAAAACTGATAGACATGCTCACCAAAAGGCATTGTTATGAAAATGAAAAGGCAAACCACATAGAGAAAATATTTGCAAATCACATATTTGCTGGAGGACTTGTAGCCTAAACATATAAAGAATGTGAATAATAAGAAAATCACCCAATTTTTTAAAACTGTAATTATACAAATATCAGGTAAGCATATGAAAATATGCTATTAAGGATAAGCAAGTTTAAACTACAATAACATACTACACGGCTACTATAATGTCCAAAATCAAAAAGAATGATCATACCCAGGGTTGGCGAGAATGTGGAGCAACTGAAACTTTCTTTCATACGTGGCTGGTGGAAATGTAAAGGAGAACCACCACTTAGAAGAAGCTTGGCAACTTCTAACAAGCTTAAACATACACTTACTATAAGACCTAGCCACTGCACTCCTAGATATTTCTCCAAGAGAAACAAAAGCATCCATCCATCCAAAGGCTTGTACATATAGTAGCTTTATATGTACAAATAACATAACAGTGAAACAACTCAAATTTCTATCAATGGGTGAACAGATACATGTGTTAATATCTATATAATGGACTACTGCTCAGAAATAAAAAAGAATAAACTCAAGACTGAAAACCCTTCTATTATTAAATATTTCTTTATTGTTTTGCAATAAATATATATTCTTTTTAAGAGAATAGAAAATAACATTTGAGTGAAAGAAAGAATAAACTACTGATACACATAATAACATGGATGAATCTCAAAATAACTATGCTGAGACAGACACTCCACCAAAGTACATTCTGTATGATTCCATTTATAGAAAGCAGTTTAAAATATAAACTGCCATGGATAACATTTTCATGTCAGTATTAATATTATATAGTAAGAAGTAAAATTTTACTAAATTTGCAAATAAGCTCATTGGTTTAGAGATCCTTTTTCAGTTTATCTTCAGGATACAAATTTCTTGTCCTCTTTCTGTCTACTTTCTTTTCCCCTTCCCCACCCCATTTGAAATAAACACATAAATTCTTCATTTATTATATAAAAATGAGCTTATGGTTATGTTTGTGCACCTGGATACTGACATGGTCTAATTTTTCTTGGACTTAGTAATTGTCTGCATTTTATGAAAAATAAAATAAGATGGAAACAGGAAAATAATACAAAAAAATAAAATAAAATATAAACTGATAGAGACAGAAACCACATCAGTGGTTGCCTAGAGATGGAGCGTAAGGGTGGAGTAAAATTTTGTGGGTAATGGATATGTTTCATATCTTGATTGTGGTGATGGTTTCACAGGTATATAAACATGTCAAACTTTTCAAATTGTACACTTTAAATATGTATAGTTCACTGTATGTCACTTATACTTCAAATAAAGAGTATGACCTAACAATTCTAGAACAGAGAAACTGGTTCCCATTTGAAGTTGACAGGGGACTCAGATAGTGTATTATACATGCACACTTTCTGGAGAGAGAAAAAAATCATTATGAAGATAATCTGGCAAAAAGATTACTCATGAAGAATTGCAAATGAGGAAGCTGTCTTGTGAAAGGTAAACAGATACTCAAGGTCAAGGAACTGTGGAAATAAGGTTAGAATAGCAGAAAGTAAATGTTTTTGAAGTATAAGCCACAAAACAAAAATAATCATTTAGCTACAATAAAGAACAAAAATCTCAGGACATGTCAACAATACACCCTAAGTACTGAGAGAAAGGGAGCAATCACAACAGGTACTACTTCATTTCTGAAATAATTATTTCCACCTCCTCCTTACATTTCAATCACAATATTCAGAAATCATTAGACTGTATATGCAAAGGTTCATTTCTGGGCTCTCTATTCCATTGATATATATGACTGTCTTAATGCCAGTAGCATGTTGTTTTGATTACTGCAACTCTGCAGTAAGTTTTAACATCAGGAAGCATGAATCCTTCAGCTTTGATCTTCTTTTCTCAAGGACACAGTAGACTCTCAGTTAACCGGCACTCATGGGGATTGGGAGATGCTGGATAAATGAAAGTAAACTTTCTGCTAACCAGAACTCAAGCAACTGGCACTCTCAAGTAACTGGTAAATTGCTGGTTGCTTCAGATTTTGTCTTTTAACAGAGTCTACTTATTTGACTACTCGAGGTACCTTAAATTTCTCTATGAATTTTACGATGGGTTTTTCTATGCCTGCAAAAAAAAAAAAATCATTGGAATTTTAATAAGGTTTGCATTGAATCTGTAAATTGCTTTAGGTAGGATGGCTACCTTAACATTAAGTCTTCCAATCCATGAACATGGGCCATGTTTTCACTCATTTATGTCTTCAATTTCTTTCAGCACAACATGGATGAATCAAAAGAATCTAATTTCTGTTTGTAGATTTCATTGTGCAAGTTTTTCACCTCCTCGATTAATTCCTATGTACAGTAGACTCTCTGTTAACTGGCACCCATGGGGATTGGTAGATGCCACATAAAAGTAGTTTCTGGTTGCTTGAGAGTTACTATTAGAAATAGGCCTAACTAATTAACACTATACCCCATATTATATAATACCATACCATAAACTCTGTATTACCTTGATATTAATATTGAAATACAGTAATTAAAGGCAAATGAAGACAAAGACAAACAATATAACACAGTTATATTATAAAAATAAAGCTTTGTGAATGCAATGTCCAGTTTCAGTTAAATGGTAGTCAATAAACTTTTCAACTAATGAACTTCACTAACAATTTTTATAACTTCAAATGACTTAGGGAAAAAAAACATACACACTTAAAACCATTATAGTAGGAGTAGAGTTTACTGGGTAGATTATCACATCAGGATCTAATGATGTAGCTAGGACAGAATCAAGAGAAGTGGATGTGGATGGTTTAGGATCTACATCAGTAGATGGTAAACTTGCATGCAGCTTTCTTGAAAAATGAATGAATGTCAGCTTGCTTTGAGACCCGATACCTCTCAGGCAAAGTCAGGTTTTGCATGATGTGCTGCTCCATAACATGCTGAGAAATGAAGAAGAGTGGCTGTTCTGCAAAAGCTATTAACAGTTTTAAAATGCTGCAGCAGCTCTCTGCCAGGATACTTTTTCCACTTCACACCCATTCTCCTCTTCCTCCTCTGCAACATTTATTTTTTCATGATTCACAACAGCTTCTATGATGTCTTCTGTACTAAGTGTATGAGTTATTGGAATAGCTTCATCCACAACAAGCCAGTCGTCAACTTCATCTTGAGACAAATTCATTTTGTCATTAGCAAAGTCAACTAACTTACAGATTTCATTATAAACCCTGCTACAGGTTGCTGCACTGTTGACTGGACACCCCTCAAAGTCAATGGAAGAGGAGAAGGATTTCACAGACATCACAGCTGGCCACAACTTTCTCCAACATTTTCACGGTATTTCCCTTCTTACAGAATTCCAAGCAGAACAGTCAGTATAGATAGCATCTTTCAGATTCTGTTTTCCTGAAAGTCCAGAATTGTCCCATCAAAATTGATCAGTTTTTGCATGAAGTCATGCCTGTAAAACACTTTTACATTCTGTATCACTCCCTGATCCATTGGTTGGATCAGACCTGTGATGTTATGTAGAAGATAACATACAAAAAATGTTGCCATTAATGAGCTCTTCCACAGAAAGATGTGCATGACAGTTATCCAGGAATGACAGAACTTTACTATTCTCTGGTATTTCTTTCTTTTGTAAAATTTTTTTAACACTGGGGGCAAATGAGTAACAAAACCACTTGGTAAAATTTCTGCATTCATCCAACTGTTACTCTGTGCATAAAAATCTACAGGAAGGTGAGTTATGCCTTAAAGCACCTTGTTTTAACAAATATGCTGACTACATACAACTTTACCTTATGATTTCCCAATGCATTTGCACAAATAAGCACAGTTATACACTCTTTATTTACCTTGAACAGTGAGCTACCTACTCATTACCACCAGCCAAAGTAGAATTACAGAGACACTTCCACATTAATCCAGTCTCATCTGCATTAAAAATCTGCTCTGGGGTCAAGCGATTTTCTGCAACCAGTTTACTAAACGTGTCACAAAATAAAGCTGCAGCCTCAAAATAGCCAATTTCTGCTCACTATGGATGCAGAGATGAACCTTGAATTGGATAAGCCAGCTACTTGAAAATGAACACTGGCCTTCAATGTTCATTTTCTCATGGAATTCTCCCACTTTTTCCTGCAACATGGGTCCAGAAATACAACCATCCTCAGACTTTTTCAGCGAAAATCACTCATATAGGGCCTGGTCAAGCACTTCCATTTTTGGTGTATGAAGAGTATGACACTTCTCCACACTCTTGTCACTCTGTGACTTAACATAGACTCCTTTATCTTTTGAGATTGAGCCTTAATGTCATAGATCATTGATGAACCAATATTAAATTTCTCCATGAACAGTGCACAACTCTCACCTTTCTCAAGCCTCTTGTATATTTCCATCTTCTGCTTGAGGGTAAGCACTATGCCTTTATGCTTACTTGGGACCTGTTTCAGCATACTTTGGGTTGGATGAGAACACAAAATATGAATAACAACAGATCTCAACTGACTGGTATTTTTACACATGGTAAATTGGCGGGAGTGGGAGACAAACGTGGTGTGCAAGAAGTGTGAGCTTACTCACTGCATGGCTTGCCAAGTTTAAACTTAAATTTCCATTAGAAATTGATTTTATTTTAATTTTTATTTAAAGTATTATTTCTTAAATTGTTTTGCCAGTTGCTTGAGAGTGTCAGTTGCTTGAGCTCCGGTTAATGATGAGTCTACTGTATTTTATTCTTCGTGGTGCTACTGTATGTGGACTTGTCTTTTGATTCCTTTTTGGCTTGTTCACTATCAGTATACAAGCAAACATTATTTTACTAAACATATTTCTTAGATATATGCTATTATACACTTACCACACTATAGTACAGTGTAAATATAACTTTTATGTGCACTAGGAAACCAAAAAAAAATCACGTGACTCACTTTGTGACGTTTGCTTTACTATGGTGGTCTGTAACCGAATCTGCTATCTGTGAGGTCTGCCTCAGTACATGCAAGCTGAATGTGTCTCACCTAATTCAGCCTCCTGTGAAAAGTCACATCTGTTGCAATTCTGTCACGTTACTTGGATGCTCGGATATTTCCAGTGACAGGAAATGTACTTCTCCAAGGGAAACAAACCTATTTGGTTCTGAAATTGTTAGCTTTAATTTTAGTACTTTGATTAAACTTCAGTTGACATTTTTAGAGCAAAACTTTTAAAAAAGGTGTGTAATCTTTACTGTCACTTCAATGGCTAGAAATTTTAAGACAGTAAATCTTTTTAATCTTTTCCTCTTACTGGAGTCTTTTTCTACATGTTGAACTGTTATGTGTGCATGCACGTGAAAGAAAATAGTCATTTGAATCATCTACCCTATCTAAAATGTGCTTCTTCAGTACTCAAGATTGTCTCTTAGGTAAAAAGTACACAATGATTTTTGTGTTGATTTTGTATCCTGCTACTTTGCTGAATTCATTCATTAGTTTGAATAGGTTCTTGAAGAAACTTAGGGTTTTCTACATATAAGATCCTATCATCTGCGAACAGATAATTCACTTCTTCCTTTCCAATTTGTAGGCTTTTTCTTTTTCTTGTCTAACTAGTCTAGCTAGAAGTGGGCAGCCTAGTCTTGTTCCTGATTTTAAAGGAAAAACTTTCACTTTTACACTATGGATTATGATATTCACATGAGATTTTCATATGGCTTTTTTACATTGAGGTGGTTTCCTTCCTAGTTTGTTGAGTGTTTTCATCATAAGAGTGTGCTAAATTTTATCAAATGGTTTTCCTGAATTAATTGAGATGATCATGTTGTTTTTTGTTCTTTATTCTGTTTATGTGGTGTGTATTACACAGATCCGTTTTCATATGTTGAACCATCCTTACATTCCAGGCATAAATCCCACTTTTAAATGCATTAGTCCAGGGGTGTCCAATGTTTTGGCATCCTTGGGCCACAATGGAAGCATTGGCTTGGGCTACACATAAAATACACTAACCGTAACAATAACTGAGAAGCTAAAAAAAAAAAAAAAAAAAAAAAAATCACAAAAAAGTATCATGTTTTAAGAAAATTTACAAATTTGTTTTGGGCTGCACTGCAGCCCATGGGCCATGAATTAGATAAAACTTGTATTAGTCTCTAAATCATGTAGAAAACAAAAAGTGGAGTTTCAAACCATTGTTATAATAATATTAACTTTTATAATTGCTCATGTATTTACTTTCAGGGAGATCTTTGTTTCTTCACATGGCTTTGAGTTGCTGTCTAGTGTCCTTTCATTTTAACCTGAAGGAATGTCTTCATTTGTCTCTCACTTTTGAAGAAAAGTTTTGCAGGATATAGGGTCCTCAGTTGATAGTTTGGCTTCTTTCACAGTTTTGAATATAGTGGTCCACTGCCTTCTGGCCTGCATAGTTCGTGATGAGAAGTCTGTTGACAACTTTATTGGAAATTCCTTGTTTGCGATCAGTCACTTCCCTCTTGCCACTTTCTAGATTCTCTTTGTCTTTCTGAAGTTTGTTATCTGTTGTGTGCGTTAAAAAAGGCCTCTTAGACTAGTTCACCTTCTGTGCACACCAATTAGGAATTTCTCTCTTTGTTCCTGTTAACCTCAGGCAGCAGAGCAACAGAAGGTAAAGTGTAAGAACTCTAGAATCAAACTTGCTTTTTATTCTTCTGCATCCCTTATTAGTTCTGAAACTTGAGGCAAATTAATAAACCAGTTGAGACTCCAACAAGTGCTCAAAAAAATGCTAGTTCTAGTTATAACTGCCTTCTATCTTGGACTCCTGAAAGCCCGGTTGTAGAGACTACAAATGCAAGCCTGTAAGTTATTATAACAACCAATAAGCACTAAGATTATATTTATGACCATTATTGTTGGACAAAGTTAGAACACAAAATTATGGATTCCTATAGTTCCATGTTTGAAAAGAGCATACTGAACTCTCGTGTGCTCTCTATCCATGAACATTATGGAGCTTGCCTTCTAACATCTTAAAATTCTGTTAATTATTCTGGCAGAATGGTGAAAAAAATAGAGCTAGATTTCTCCTTGGGTTTTATCTTCATTTGTTTCTAAGAAAGTTATAGAAAGCTTTTTCCAGGTCCCTAACAGAATTATTTCTCTATAGCCTTTATCTAACTCTAATTTTTATTTTCCTGGCTTTATTATAAACTACAGGAAATATTTTCAGCAGTATTTAAGTCATATATTTAGTTATAAACAAGTAAATACATCATAGGCAGTATCACATAACAGAGAGACTAACAATCACACCTAGAGTGAGATGCCCAGAATTCTAATACCAGTCTCACTGCCACAGTCATGGGATCTTAGGCACCTTTCCTAATCTAAAACTTGGCTTCCCTTGAATATAAAATGAAGAAAAATTCATCAGTCATGCTTCCAAATAACATGGTACTTGAAAGCAAATGCTATCATTACAAAGTGGTAAATACGATAAGATAAGCAAAGAATATGATAAAAGTTTGGAAAAAAGGAGTAAACACCTCAGCCATAAACAGCAGAGGCTTGGTTAAGATGGTTTTTATTGTCCCTTTCAGTTCCAAAATTCTCGAACAGATTTTTAGCTGGGAAGATTAAAATAAGCTTCATGGTGATATCTGAGTAAAGTATGAAAGGAAGGACAGAATTTTAGCAGATTAAAGTATATTTTTAATTTTATGTAAAGTATATCTAAAGATGAGCTCAGGATGACAAGTAGAAGGATAAAAGAGATATAAATCTACAGAACTTATACTCTCTAGAAGTTCTCATCTAGATAAATGTTTTGAGAGCCAACATCCAAATTCAATGTTTCACTCCATACCCACATAGCTCATCAATTACTGATCCTGGTCTGACTTTTCCTCCCAACTTCCCAACACCACCCAGAAATACTTAATTCAAAAGATAATTCATACAGCTAAGGGTATTTTAAAATTATTACCAATGACTCTACTGATCTAGCGGCACAAAAAGCTCATAAAATACATAGCACAGAAGCCAGTTACATTTTTAAAAGAAAAATACAGACTCTCCATTAATCAGACTCAATCAACCAGCATTCTTGAGTTCTGGTTAATGGACAGTCTACTTACGTTTTATCAGGCATCTACTAATCCCCATAGGAGCTGGTTAACTGAGAGTATACTGTAATAATGGGACATTATTAAAGACTTGACATTGACATAATTCCTCAACTTAAAATAAAATTACCTGTAGCAGCCCTCCATCATCAAAACGCAGTACTTCTATTATGCTCTCCGACTGAATAAATGCTGTGAAGAAAACAAAACATACTATCACTTAACAGAAATACAAAATTTAATTTAAATGAAATTTTTTACCTTAAAGTTAACTGACACAATTTTACATTTAAAAATATACTGCTTGATGGTGATAGCTAAAGAGGAAAAATATGACTAAATACTTAAAACTTTTAGCAACAATGAAATGCTTTAAAAATAAAACAATATATCCCAATTAGAAACTAGTTTTAACAACATACAGGCTGTGTAAGCTGGTTGCAAAATATCTATTCTTACCATACTGCCAGAAAGCACAAAATAATCAAATTCAACTAGATTATTTCCACTGACAGATTATTGGAAATATCATAAACACATAGAAAGGTCACTAGAGGACTCTATTTCCCTCAAAAATGAAAAGATGACATTTTATATCTGCTCTTTTGTAGGGTGATAGGACCTGAATCCACAATCAAAAGACACTGGGGCAGGGCGGGGGGGGCGCGGAAATGGCAAAAGGAGATTATTCTGTTCCAAGAAACTGAGCACAATACAAATGCAAGATAATTGAAAAGCTAACATACTTTTACCAGGCAATCCCCCAACTGTGTTCCTAAGTAGTTATCCAACTGATTTGAAAACTATGTCCACATAAAAATCTGCATGCAATTCCTTATAGCAGCTTTATTCAGTCATAATCACCCCAAACTGGATACACTTAAGATGTTCTTCAATAGGTGAAGATAAACAAACTGTAGTACATCCATGCAATGGACTATTATTCACTGATAAAAAGTTAAGAAAAGGCTAGCTACTGTATAATTCCAAGTATATGCCATTCTGGAAAAAGCAATACTATAGAGATGGTAAAAAGATCAGTGGTTGCTTGGGGTTTAGGGAGAGAAAGGCAGGTCTGAAAAAGTGAAGCACAAGAAATTTCTCAGGAGTGTGAAACTATTCTGCATGACATAATAATGGAGAACATGATACCATGCATTTCTTAAAACAGAACTCTACAGCACAGAGTGAACCCAATGTACATGATTAAAATCACTTAGGAGACTGGGGGATCCCAGCATGGAATGCAGAATGTGACAGAACCATTTAACTAGATTACAAATGTATGAAACCAACTTACTGAAGGTGGGTAGGGTGGAGAAAAGTGCTGATTAAGTAATCTGGAAATGAGCAGAATCTGTAAGACTACAGGGAAAACAAACTACATAAGCACTACTCTAGTTGACAAAAAGTATTTCTCACAGGGATTTGGGTTAATAACTCTGATGCTGATACATGTACACTGGAATTGAACAAGTAAGTGCATGGATGGTGGATAGTGGGAGTCAGATTTCTCACTGCTGGAACAGAGTTCACACAAAAGCAAGGGAAGAAGCCTAGAATATGGTGATTAGAGTTGGGGTCATCAGTATGAACTCATGTTTAGCTTAACATGATACGAGATGGTTACATATAGAAATTTATGAATATGTATATATCCAGGTTAGTATATACACACACATTTCCTTGCTGTTGAGAAGGGTCTACAAGCAATTATACCCTAGTAGCAAAGAGCACATGTAGCATCCAGGTCTTGGTTTCTAATACCATCCTCCAATAACAGAAACCAGGGGTTTTAGGAGAAGTGGCTGAGTCTAGGGCTAGGGCAGGAAATACACAAGATGAAACAGAAGCATCTAGTGGTGCCTAAAAATAAGGGAATGCTAATCAAAAACCAAAAAAACTTACATTGATGGGAAATATGTCAAAGGGGCATAAGCATTAATGGAAAGAGTTCCTAAGTGGCCAAAGATGGAACAAGGTGAGCAATAAAATGTAGTAGTATTGGAACATAACCCAAAGTATAAAATAAATATACATGCGTCCATACTGATAGAAATAAACAACTGAATAAATAAATGGGGAAGAGAGAAAACTCCTAGGCAGAAGAATTATAAATAACTTTTATAGAAACTCTTCTATCTAGACTAGATGGTAGAGTGTAACTCTCCACTCCTTAAACCCGAGAGGCACATACAAGGTGGTCAGTAAATTTGCAGAATGGGGGTGGGGTGGAGGTTATTGGAGAGGTGGGAGTACTACTGCACACAGTTTGTCTGTGTGGCTTATTATTAGTACCTGTGCCAAATTTCAACCTACTTGCATCCATGTTGTTTCAGTTATCACCAAAGAAGCACATCAAATGTGAAGAAAACCAGAAGTATGGATAAAATGGAATTTCACAACATCATTAAATCCCTCACAAAACAAGGGAAAGTCCCTCAAACCATTTTGGAAGAGATGTCACTGGTTTATGGGAACTGTTGCCCTTGGGAAATCCATGATTTACAAGTGGCATAGCCTTTTTAAGCAAGGCAGAGAATCGATTCAAGATGACCTCCGTCTGGGATGCCCTGTTGAGGCCACTTCTTCAGACACTGTTAAAAGAATTGAAAACTTGTAGTGGAGAATGCCAGAATGAATAAAAAGCAGCTTACGGAAATGGTTGGAGTATCACCTACAACCATTCTGAATAATCTCTATAAGTATCAAAGGATGTCAAAAGTCAGTGCAAGATGGGTTCCGAGAATGCTCTCATGCCACTTCAAAAACAACAGTGCATGGAATGTTCATGACAGTTTTTGGACCTCTGTAGAGACAACAAAAATGAAGTTTTCAAGTAGATTGGCACTGGAGATGAAACTTGGGTTCATCATTAGTAGCCTGAGTCAAAGCACAAGTCCATACCCTGGCATAAAAAGGGTACGCCATGCCCTGAGAAGTTCAAGGTGTTGCAATTGGCTGGAAAAACCATGATTATTGTTTTTTGGGGATATGGAGGTTATCCTGCTGATCAATTACAAGGATAAGGGTGTCACGAGTTTATATTCCAGTCTGCTGAAACAGTCAAAAGAATCTGTTAAAGAGAAAAGAGGAAAATGGAGCAAAGCGGTACTGCTTGTGCACGACAATGTTCCTACTATGCACAAGAGCAATGTTGCGTCAGCTACTGTTCATGACTGTGGCTTCCGAACATTAAACCACTCTCCCTACAGTCCAGACCTGGCTCTGTCGGATACTTAGTTGCTCCCAAATATGAAAAAAATAAACATCTTTTGAAGGAAGAAATTTATAGATGACGAAGAGGTTAAAGCTGTAATTTGAGGGCAAAAACAAAACTTTTTTTCCCCTGAGGTTATAAACAAACATATTGAAAGACCTGAGAAGTATATTAGGGTTAAGGGTGAATATATTGAAAAGGAAAAATAGTAGTCTTTTTTTACCCTTCTTCCCTTTCATTCTGTGAATTTCTTGACCAACCTACGCAGTAACTTCCTTTCAAATTGAATAGTATGAAAAGGAGAAATAAAGAGTAACTTCACAATGGAGAAACCTGATAAACATCACCTTGGTAAGATGATCAATGTCAATATCCACAGTCCACAGTCATGTCGACATGATATGATACAACATGATATGATATATAACTAAAAATGGCGATTTTTCTGTGGTCTTCCTCCCAAAGTCACTTAACCCCAGTCTCATCACGAGAAAATCATTAGACAAATCTCAACTGAGGGACATTCTATAAAATACCTGGCCAGTACTCCTGAAAACTGCCAAGGTAATAAAAAATAAGGAATGTCTGAGAGCGTGTCACAGGCCAGAGCAGGCTCAGGGGACGTGACTAAATGTAATGGGGTATCTTGGATGGGCCCCTAGAGAAGAGAATTAGGTAAAAGCTATGGAAATCTGAATAAAACATGGACTTTAGTTAATAACACTATAGTAATACTGGTTCATTATTGTATAAAAAAGTATCACATTAATGTAAGATGTTAATAATAGGGAAAACTGGGGAAGGGATATAGGAACTCTGTACTGTCTTTGAAATTTTTATGTAAAATGAAGATTTTTCTAAAATAAAGTGAAATTTTAAAAAGTGCAAAACACTGATATTTCACTTGGTACAATATGACATTCACTGACCCCTCTTTATTGGTCTGGGAATTCAGGGAAGCTTACTGTATGGTCCCATGTACCTGGCTTTTCTAGTATGGCTGAAGCTGAAAGTCAAGCAGCAGAGTGAGATACTAGGTAATTAGATTACTTTACATAATTGGATGGTATTCTCTGCCTGTGAGCATCCTTCCTCTTATCCTAGTAATCACATCCTGATTTATTTTGGGAAACTCATATCCTCCACTTCTTGTGTTTCTCTTTAACCACAGTGCCAACCTGTTAGTATAATAAAATTTCCAAGGGCTGAGAAACAAGACAAAGAGGCTGATAATTCCATCATTACATCAAGAGTTCAATACGGAATCTTAGATTCAAGGAGCATCTTGGGTAGTGATAAAACAACATAGATACCCGCTGTGCCCTGTAGCAGGCACTAAAGAATTATATAAAACAGGGCAGGATGGACAGAGGTACTGAGGGAACATCCCAGACATGGGCAAACTGCCTAACATGCTTTCCAGGGGTGTAAGGGAGAGGTCCATGAGGCAGTCTATGAGCAGATTTATGGGGAGCAATCTGTTTTGGTCTGGATCCAGTTGTGGGTCCAGCAGCAGTCAACTCAGGGGACAGTCTCTTCACACAAACTGTTCTACTCCTGCTCATTCCCCATCAGTTCTGAGCATATAGAGTGCATTCAATGAATACTGAGTGCATAAATGAAACCCCACCTTTAGCTAATGGATTACTGCAACAGGATTACTGACATAGAGCACTTTGGAGTGTACATAAATTTCTCTGAAGAAAGTGATAAACAGCTTTCTGTCCATGGACACCGCAGAGCAGGCATGTTCAACCTGCAGCCTGGAATGGCTTTGAATGCAGCCCAACACAAATTCCTAAAACATTATGAGAGTTTTTTACCATTTTTTTTAAGCTCATCAGCTATTGTTGGTATTAGTGTATTTTGTGTGTGGCCCAAGACAGTTCTTCTCCCAGTGTGCCCATGGAAGCCAAAAGGTTAGATACCGTGCCGCAGAGTCTCCCCTCCTGCAGTTGTCATAGCAAAGTCAGTCTCCCAAAGAACCGGAACAGCTGTGGAGGCTCTTTATCAGAGGTTTGAGCTTTGAAACCACTGATGAAAGCCTGAGGAGCCATTGTGAGCAATGGGGAACGCTCACAGACTGTGTGGTTATGAGAGATCCAAACAGCTGGCACTCCAGAGGCTTTGAGTTTGTCACCTATGCCACTTATGGAGGAGGTGGATGCAGCCATGAATGCAAGGCCACACAAGGTGGATGGAAGACTTGTGGAACCAAAGAGGGCTGTCTTCTCAAAGACCTGGGGTCCACTTTACTGTGAAAAAGACTTTTGCTGGTGGTATTAAAGAAGACACTGAAGAACATCATGTAAGAGATTATTTTGAACAATGTGGGAAAACAGAAATGATTGAAATCATGGCAGTGGCCAAGGCAGTGGCAAGAAAGGCTTTGCTTTTGTGACCTTTGATGACCATGACTCTGTAGACAAGAGTGTCACTCAGAAATTCTACAATTGTGAAGTAAGGAAAGCCCTGTCTAAGCAAGAGATGGCTGGTGCTTCTTCCAGCCAAAGAGGTCAACGTGGTTCTGGAAACTTTGGTGGTGCTCATGGAGGTGGTTTTGGTGGAAATGACAATTTTGGTCATGGAGGAAACTTCAGTGGTAGAGGTTGCTTTGGTGGCAGTCATAGTGGTAGAGGATATGGTGGCAGTGGTGATGGCTAGAATGGATTTGGTAATGATGGAAGTAATTTTGGAGGTGGTGTAAGTTACAATGATTTTGGCAACTACAACAATCAATATTCAAATTGTGGACTCATGAAGGGAGGAAATTTTGGAGGCAGAAGCTCTGGCCCCTATTGTGGTGGAGGCCAATACTTTGCCAAACCACAAAACCAAGATGGTAATGGTGGTTCCAGCATCAGCAGTAGCTATGGCAGTGGCAGAAGGTTTTAATTGTTGCCAGGAAACAAAGTTTAGCAGGACAGGAGAACCAGAGAAGTGACAGAGAAGCTACAGGTTACAATAGATTTGTGGACTCAGCCAAGCACAGCGGTTACATCACCTAGCTGTTACAAAGAAGACATGTTTTAGACAATACTTGTGCATGGGCAAAAAACTGGAGGATTGTATTTGTTATTAATTGTGTAACAATTTATTCTAGTTTCTGTTCTGTAGAAAGTGTAAAGTGTTCCAAAAAGGATGTTAATGTAGATTTTTTGGTACCTGTGCTATTGATTGGTAAATGTAATAGTCTGATCACGATGCTTAATAAATGTGTCTTTTAAAAAAAACAGAGATAATCAGTTCAGAAGAAAGGACTGTGAGCATAAAAGGCTCTGCCCAGCTCACTCATCCCACTTCTCATCCCCTTCCCTACCTTTTAAACATAAACTAAAATTTCAGATAATCCAGAAAATCTTTTTGTTATATTCCTATTGAAGACAGATTTATTGATGTAAGAACACAATGAACTAACATGAATTAATTGAACAGCCAGATACTCTCAGTGTAAGAGACAAAAAGTAGGAGCTTCTAATTAGAAGCTTTCCATATAGTTAACAGAGGAAACCAACAAGAAAGGACTGAAAACATACTGTATTCGGTGACTGTTATTGGAGATATGACTTGATGACCACTGCATAAATTCCCATCATCAAGCTAGATCAGACCTTTATCTAACTGATGAGAACTTAAAACAGTAATGTAATTTGGTTGTACTGTATTTTTAATTAGGAACATTTAAAAACCATGAATTACCTTACTGGAAAAAATTAATATCAGCAGCTGATTTACAAAGTCCTAAGGGAAAAATATTATGTTATATACATCATTAGCTTTCCTTAAAAGATGTGGAAATGAACAGGATTCAACTCTAGCATAAAGCAATATAGGATATATTGCAATGATCAATTATAATAACTTTAAAATTAGATGCCTAGAAAAATAGTACTGATGCTAGATATATACTTAATCATTTAATGTGTTGAGTTATTAAGCTATAAAATACAAAAAGTAACCAAAGCAATTCAAGTTCCCACATCTCCACATGTCTAGATTTGAAACCACTATTAGACAGCTACTTCCGCTACCAAGAATTTCCTCCTAATTTTACACTCCAAATCAAGGGTGTCCAACCTTTTGGCTTCCTTGGGCCACAATGAAAGAATTGTCTAGGGCCACACATAAAATACACTAACACTAACAATAGCTGATGTGCTAAAAAAAAAGAGGTCCATGTATAATTTTCATCATGTTTTAAGAAAGTTGACGAATTTGTGTTGGGCCACATTTGGCCTGTTGGGACGCAGGTTGGACAAGCTTGCTCTACATCAGAGGTAACTTGGCTTCCCTGGGTCACAATGGAAGAATTGTTTTAGGCCACACAAAAAATACACTAACACTAATGATAGTTAAAGAGCTTTTAAAAAAGGTCACCCAAAAAAAAACCTCAATGTTTTAATAATTTGTGCTGGGTCACATGTTGGAAATCCCTGCAAACGAATCCCAAACTGTTCCAATGTTCCCTAGTTCAAGTAGCAACCAGATGTAATAATTATTGGTCACTGTTATTAAACTCCAAACTAATCCTGTGATGCAGACATTATGGATTCCATTTAAAGATTCAAAGATACCCTGAGGTTATATTCCAGGTCACTCAGCAAAGAAAGTGGCTAGAGATGGACTATAAATTTTAGCAACAGGGCCCCAGAATCTATGTTTCTAAACCCATCACTATTTATTTTCAAAGTAAATGTGACATTAGTGCTGAGGACTAACAGCATCTTCAAGCAACTTTATTTTAAAAATTAGGCATATATTATTTCCAATAACATATGAGGAAAGGAGGGTATATAAACAAAAGGAATTTCTATTTCTGGCTTTTATGACTCTAATGGTATTTACTCTGTGAAGCTGGGCTCAGTGAGATCTACTTTAAGCTCCTCATATCCACCCACATCACTAGGATGTCTGAGTAACAGATCCATTTACATTCAGTGTAAAAATCTCAGTGTCAGTTGTTTAATGACTCATTTTCAAAATAGAAGTTTAGATATTGAATTTGTTTACTTCCCACTTCCCTACTTCATTTAGTAAAGAATGACATTTATAAGATAAAAATACCTTCACTTAAAAGGCAAATCTTTTTCTATTATAATTACTTTTTTTCCTTCTAGGTAAAGATTGTTTTTTTCTGACTGTTGTAACTGATGACTACATACAATCTGCCTGTTTTCATATGTCTCTTGAAATAATTTATGAAATTAATTAATATTGTAAATAACCCATTAGAAATGTCACATATGGGTGTATGTGTGTGGCATTAAGATCCCAGCATGTCACTATCAAGTCTTTACTCTCTAGCCTTCTGTCTCCTCACTTAAAAGGGGAGGAGGCTGAACTAGTTAAATCAGTGAATTTTTTTAAACCAGGAAAAGGGCCACACAAGTAGGACATGGAAGGGCTCCCAGATCCTGTGTCAAAGAGCCATCCTGCCTGGAATACTATTCTCACGGGTGGTGTCTTCTCCTCCTTCACATGTCAGCCCAAATGCCACCCCAGAAGTGCCTTCTGTGACTGCTCCAAGCAGCTTCCTGTTATTCTGTATCATATGCCCTATTTTAACTCGTATCTCAATCTGTAACTAGTTTCTGGTTTGCTTGTTTTTCATCTATGCCCAGCAGAAAGTCGAAAAATGAAGATAAGAAATGGTTAAAATAATGGTATTATTATTTCAGAATTAACCATTGTTAATGATATTAATATCCCTTTTATAGTTATATTTGCTTAGGATTATGTTTCAGCAAAAGGCTCAGTAACAAAATTTTAAACATCTGTACTAGATTTGTATGGATCCCTCTATTTATAAAGATACCTTATGAGTGAAACCTTATTTCTTTTCCCACTAATTTTCTTATCTGAAAGATGTAATATAAACATAATTTATCTCCTTCTCACATTAAAAATACAAAAAAAGTATGAAAAGAACCAAACAAGTACAATTATTCAGTCCTCAGTTTTTAATGTAATATTATAAGAAATGCAGAGAAATGACAAAATATGGCCCACACACAGGAAAAAAAATAAAATGAATAGAAACTGTCCCTGAGGAAGTCCAGACATAAAACTTAGGAGATGTTAAATGAACTACTTTAAGTATGTTAGTAAAGGGAAAATAAAAGAAAAAATACAGTATGAAAATAATGTCTCATCAAACAGAAAAGATTAATAAAGAGAAAGAAATCAGAAAAAAGAAACAAATAGAAATCTGGACATAAAAAGTACAATAACTGAAATAAAAAATTTATCAAAAGGACTCGATAACGTATTTCAACAAGTGGAAGAAAGAGTCACAGAACTTGAAAATAAGTTGAGATTATCTGATCTGAGCAAAAGAAAAAAAAAGAAAAATGAAGAAAAATGAACAAAGCCTCAGTGACCTATGAGATACCAGCAAGAGTATAAACATTTGCACAACTGGTGTCCCAAAAGAAAAGGAAAGAAAAAAAAAAAGAACATTTGAAGAACAGGTACTATTAATCTGAACCAGACTATTATAAATTAAGATGTTAACTGTAATCCCCAGGGTAACCGTTTAAGAAAATATATAGACAAAAATTGTTACCAGAGGGGGGAAAAACATTTTATCATGATAATAATCAATCTATCAAGAAGATTTAACAATTAAAAACATATTTGCACCTAACGAGAGAGTTCTAAAATACAAGAAGCAAAAAACTAACAGAAATGAAAGGAGAAATAAGAAATTCAACAAAAATACTTGGAGAATTCAATACCCCACTTTCAAAAACAGGTAGAAAAACTACGCAAAAGGTCAACAAGGAAATAACAATTTGAACAACACTAGAAACAACTAGACCTAACATCCACAGAACACTCCAACAATAGAACACACATTCTTTCATATCACAAATTCAGCTTTTAAAGTATACAACTGAGATTTTATTTTTAGTGTAGTCACAGAATTATGCATCTATCACCACCTTCTAATTTCAAAACATTTCTATCACCCCCGCAAAAGAAACCTCATACACATTAGCAGTCACACTCCATTTCTTCCCAGCCAACAGCATCTGTTAATCTACCTTGATTTCAATGGATTTTCCCTCTTTTGGATGTTTCATGTAAATGGAACAATAAAATCTGTTGCCTTTGTATCTGGTCTGCT
Source organism: Lyroderma lyra (assembly GCA_004026885.1). Classification (NCBI taxonomy): domain Eukaryota; kingdom Metazoa; phylum Chordata; class Mammalia; order Chiroptera; family Megadermatidae; genus Lyroderma; species Lyroderma lyra. Next base: position 172,015 of record PVJL010000178.1, read on the forward strand.
ACTTAGCATTATGTTTTCAAGGTTTATTCATGTTTTATATGAGTCAGTACTTCATTCCTTTTTGTGGCTGAGAAATATTCTATCCTATGGGTTCACCATATTTTATTATTCATCAGTCAATAGACGTGGGTTGGTTCTACTTTTTGACTATTACGAATAATGCTGCTATGAACATTTGTGCATAAGTTGTTGTATGCTTATGTTTTCAGTTCTCTTATGCATATACATATGAGTGAAAATGCTATGACATGGTAACTCTATATTTATCTTTTTGGGTTTTCCAAAGTAGCTGCTTCATTTTTAACTCCTACCAGCAACTTACAGGTTACCAATTTCTCTATGTTCTCACCAATGCTTATTATTGCTTACCTTTTTCATTTTAACCATCCTTGTTAGATGGGAAATGGTATCTTGTTTCTGCTTTGATTTGTATTACTCTGAGGACTGATCTTGAGTATCTTTTCATGTGTTCATTGGCTGTTTGTGTATCTTCTTTAGAGAAATGTTTATTCAGATTCCTTGTACATTTTTTATTAGAATATTTGTCTTTTTAAAATTAAGTTGTAAGAGTTCTCTCTATATTGTCTACAAAAATCTTCCATTCTGTGGGCTGTCTTCTCACTTTCTGGATAGTGCCCTTTGCAGCACAGTTTTTAATTCTGATGAAGTCCAATTTATCTATGTCACTTGGATTACTTAACTCTCCTAGTTGAGAAACATTGCCTAATCCAAGGTTACTAAGATTTACACTTAGTTACCTCCTACTAAGTTCTGACTGAGGTTTCTGATCCATTTTGAGTTAATTTTTGCATATGGTATAAGGAAGGAGTCAGCTTCATTTTTTTTTTGCATGCAGATATCCAGTTGTCCCAGTATCATTTGTTGGAGACTACTTTTCCTTCCTTTGAATTTTCTTGGTACTCCTGTCGAAAAGATTCGGGTTTCTTTCTGGATTCTCAAGTCTATTCTATTAACCTCTACATCTACCTTTATTCTAGTAGCACACTACCTGATTAGTGTACCTTTGTAATACATTTTGAAATTGGGAAGTGTGGGTTCTCCACTGTGTTTTTTTTCAAGACTGTTTTTGTCTATTATGGGTCCCTTGCATTTTCTTAAGAATTTGAGGGTGACTTTGCCAATTTGGAAATAAAAGCAAGGTGAGATATTAATAAGGATTATATTAAATCTAAGATCAATTTGGGAAATATAGCAGTTTTAACATTAATAAGACATCCAGTATATGAATAATAGATGTTTTTCCATTTATTTAGGTTTTCCTTAATTTCTTATACATAGTAAAAAAAAGATAAATTGGACTTGATTGAAAATTTTGAAAACTTTTACTCTTCAAAAGACAGTGTTACAGCAGTAAAAAAATTTACAAGCCTGAAAACAAATATGTGCAAAACATTTATCCGATATAGGATTTGTATCCAAAATATGTTAAGAACTCTTACAACTAAATAGTAATAAACAATGCAATTTTTTAAATGCACAAAATATCTGCACAAGCATTTAAGCAAAGACAATATGAATAGCACATGAAAAGATGCTCAAGATCCTTAGGAAAATGCAAATTAGAAACACAATGATAAACTAATACATACCCACTGAATTACTAAAATTTAAAATTTTTGCTATACCAAGTGTGAGGAAGGATATAGAAGGTTTAGAACTCTAACACACTGCTGATGGGAATATAAAATTATGCAACCACTTTAGGAAACAGGTCAGTAGTTAGTAGTTAGTGAAAAAGTTAAAACATACACCTACTATTAGATCCCAAATTCCACTCCTAGCTATTTACCCAAGAGAAAAGTAAACATATGTGCAAAGATTTGTACATGAATGTTATAAGCAGTTTTATAGTAATAACTCAAAAGAGGAAATGCCCCAAATTCCAATTGAGGACTGGATGAATAAATGAATTATGACACAATGGAATACTATTTAGCATTAAAAAGAAACAAACTATGAAAAAATGCTGTATCATGAATGAATTTCAAAATGATTATACTGAGTGAAAGAAGACAGATAACAAAAGAGTATATGCCACATGATGCTGTTTATGTAAAACATTAGAATACACAGACTGATCTATAGTGATAGCAGAAGAGTTGCTGCCTGGGGTTGGGGAAGGAGTAGGTTATAAAGGGTCATAAAGAAACTTTAGGAGGGTGTGTATGTTTCTTATCTTCATTGTGGTAATAATCTCACAGGTGTATACACGGTCCAAAATTCAAATTGTACACTTCAAATGTGTTAAGTTTATTGTACATCAATTACATCTAAACCTTGTTTTAAAACGTTAATATGTTCTACATGGCTTGTTTCTTTGCTTATTTTTATACAACACCTTTTGAGGGATTCGGAATCACTGCCTCACATTAACTACCTGAGGTCTTGTCTCCAAAATTGCAGCCATTCTCCTTGTCTTATTCCTTGTACCTACATAGAACAGGCCTATTACATCGAAACCTTCCCCCTCAGAAACACATAACTATGTCATGATGATGATGACTATCAATCTCATTAAGCTCAAATGTCTTTCTTATAGCATATTTTAAATTTCAGCACAAGACAGAGAAACAAGTAAATACCAAGCAAAGCAATATTTAACCACATTGAGTAGTAGATGGGAAAAGATCTTCCACTGAAAAACAGTGGCAAAGCATTATAGTCTACATTTTCATCTAGATGATAATTACACATGTATAATTGACCCTTGACCAATGCAGGGGTTGGGGCACCAACCTCCAGAACCGTTGAAAATCCAAGTATAACGTTTGACTCCCCAAAACACTTAACTTATTAATAGCCTACTATGGACAGGAAGACTTACTGATAACATATACAGTCAATTTATACATATTTCCTTTTCCTTTTTTTTTTTTTTGTTGTTGGTTCCCTGAGCAGGGATTGAACCCAGGCCACGGCAGTGAGAGCACCGAAACCTAGCCACTAAACCACCAGGGAAACTCCGTATTTTTTTCTTTTATGTATTATATACTATGTTCTTATAATAAAGTATGATAGAGAAAATAAAATGTTAAGAAAATCATAAGAAAAATACAAGATATTTACAATATTTATTGAAAAACATCTATATATAAGTGGACCTGTGCAGTTCAAATCTGTGTTGTTCAAGAGTCAACTTTGTATACAAAGTAAATATTTAAAAAGCCACTTAAGATGTTGTACTTTACTGAGTACAAGTTATGCTTTAACAACAAAAGAATGAGTCAAAGTTTAGTGTCCTAGTACTATATTTAATGGACTCCCTTACTTTCCCTCTCTGACTTCTCCTAGACATGTCTCTGGCTTTGTATCCCCAGCTGTCCTCTCTCCAGGTTGCTATGATCCTCAAGCCTCTAAACTCCCTTCTCCCTCTATGTCTCCCTCCACACTTCAGCAAAGAGCATTAGGAAAGGGTGTCTTTACAGGATATTCTCCACGAGGTAGTAACAGATTGGGGAAGCAGTTAATCTCAGCAACCTAGGAGAAATACTGTTTTGGTTAGATTTTTTTTTTAAGGTTAAGGGTACATCGGAAATCATGCAGATGTTTTAATGAGTTCAGAGCTAGAACCAGGACATGAGTCTGCTGATTATCTGAGAGTCCAGTATAAATTTACATCCTGATTTACAGGCTAAAGATTCCAATCTAGTTTTTAACACCATGGAATTAAAAACTGCTCAGCTGTCAACTTGTAACCTAAGATGACTAAAATTTTAGCCAAAAAAGTCTCAGAGAGAAGGATGAAGTTTAGGATTTTGTTTTTGTTTTTATTTTTCTCACAAATGTCCTCATAACAGCCCAAATTTGCAATAGAGGGAGTATAGTGAGGCTGTACAGTCAACAAACCAAGATGAACTCATTTAATACAGGACATACAATTATGTACCATAGTTTTAGAGCAAACTTGTCCAACCTTGGGCCACATGTGGCCCAGAACAACTTTGAATGTTGTTCAACACAAATTTGTAAACTTTTAAAAAACATTATGGGACTTTTTGCAATCTTTTTTGAGTTCATCAGATATTGTTAATGTTTGTGTATTTTATTTGTGACCTGAGACAATGCTCCTTTTTCCAGTATAACCCAGAGAATCAAAAGATTGGACAACGGTGTTTTACACTTTACCAGAGCTGTAGACTTTTAGGTAAAAATGACTGACCAAGAAGAACAGAACCAAAGACATCTGAACAAACCAAGAACTCAACTGATAGTGAAGACTGATAATAAGCACCACCAGAAGCACGTAACGTACAAAATTCCCTTTCATTAGATGAAATCAATGCTCTAAAGTAGTTAGTTAAAAACACTGCCTTACTTAGGTTTAGCATATAGGTTCTGGTCTGTGCTTTTGTAACAAGTCTTGTGATGCTATACTGTCTACTTCATTCTTCTAGCTCTGCCCAAGTTGCCACTGGTTGCCTTGTGGTGCTACATGAAGGGATGAAAGGCACTTCCTTAGATCACATGGTATGATTAGGTGACTGGGTGGAGGAATGCCAGGCATGCAGGTGGTCAGAACCCTGGACAGTTCTCTGCCCGCCCTGCCCGGGGTGGGGGGAGGTGTGTGTGTGTGTGTGTGTGTGTGTGTGTGTGTGTGTGTGTGAGTTTCCTATTCGATTTTTGCTAGGGCTGCTGCTGTGGTCAGAGAAGGCCCTTCAACACCACTGGATAAGTGTGTCACCACTGAGTCCCTCTTGAGCTTCCCCTTCCTGGTTCTTTGGCCAGTGAAAGCCGGTTTTTCTGTTTGTCTGTTGGCAATTCCAAGTTGTAGGCCCCTCCAGTCTGGGGTATATGGGAAATAAAAAGAAAACGGAATCCACATAATTTTTCATGCCTTGATGTCCCTAGGCAGTCCACCTTCTTTCCACCTTTCAGAACCTTGTAATAATTGTTTGTTAAATTGTTCCCAAGGTATTTGTCTGTATTAATAGGGAAAAAGCAGAAAAAATAAAGCCTCAGCTATTTTGTCACACTAAACCTAAGAAAGTGAATGCTTGCTAAAATAAAAAATTTAAATGGCCCAAAATCTCCAAAAACATAATAGAAGTGTCCAAATACAATACAAAATCACTCATTATTCCAAAGAAGACACACTGCAAATAAGAAAGATCAACTAAAGCCAAAACCAAAATTAATCCAATTGAGAAATGACATAGATCTTAATTTAAGCTGTTTCAATAAGTAGTTGCAAATTCACTGGCAAAAAATGAACATACAAAACCTCAACTAAGAAACAGAAGTTATTAAAAAAAAAACTAAAATAGAATTGGAGGTTAAGGAACTGAAAATGACATTCTATATGAATAAAACTTCTCAAATTTGGTGAAAGATATAAACCTACATGAGCAAATCCTAAACAGGATGAACCCAATGAAGTCCATGCCAAGATACTTTAACTTCGAAAACTAACAACAAACAGTTTTAAAGGCAACCCAAAAGAAATCACAGTATACAAATTAGCTATGGAACGATAGCAATTCTGATGGCAGTGGGTTTCTCATCTGGCCTGCAGGAAGTGGCACATTTCTTAAGTGTTGAAATACAAGAGCTGCCAATTATGAATTCTATATCCAGCAAGGAGAAAACGTGAAGGCATTATCAGATGAAATGAAACTAAAAACTTTGTCACTACCATGAGAGAATGGCTAATGGAGCTCTCTCCACAAAGAAAGGAAATGATAACAGAAGACTTCAAACTTCATAAAGGAAACAAGAATAAAGAAAGGGATAAAATTAAGGGTAAACAGAAAAATAATTAAGGGTAAATAGGCTATCCTTCCTCTTCATGAGTTTCTTAAATCATATTTGATGGTAGAAACAAAATTATATAACACCATATCTGTGTTAAATGTGTGGAGAGAAAATATTTCATTATATTTTTAAAAAGATTATATTTTTAAAAGTGGTAGGAGGGCAATAGAATCTTAATGAAAGCAAGATTTTAATATTGCAGTCAAATGAAAACACAATGTATCAAAATTATTGGGACACAGTGAAAGCAGTAATAAGAGGGAAATTTATATCATTATAGGCCTATCTCAAGAAGCAAGATAAAGCACAAGTAAACAACCTAGCATTCCATCTTAAAGAACTAGAAAAAGAACAAAAAAAGCTCAGTCAGCAGAAGGAAGAAAATAATAAAAACTACAGCAGAACTAAATGAAACAGAACAGAAAAATGATACAGAAAATTAATGTCACGAAGAGCTGGTTCTTTGAAAAAAAAAAAAAATCAATAAAACTGACAAACTCCTGGCTAGGCTTATCAAGGGGTAAAGAGAAAAAACACAAATAACCAAAATTAGAAATGAAAGGGGAGAAATTACCACTGATACCACAGAAATACAAAAGATCCTACAAAAATATTATATGCCACCAAATTTAACAACCTTGAACAGATGAACAAATTTCCAGAAACATAGAGTCTACCTAGACTGAACCAAGAAAAACCGGACAATCTAAATAGGCCAATCAATAGTAAAGAAATCAAAATAATCATCTAAAATGTCCCCAAAGGCAAAAGTCCAGGATCAGATGATAATCCCCAAAGCATTTTATCAAGCATTCAAAGAGGAACTAATGTCTATCCTCCTCAGACTCTTCCAAAAAATTGAAGAAGAGGCAATACTTACCAACTCATTCCGCAAGGCCAACATAACCCTAATACTAAAGCCTGAAAAGGATAACACACACACACACACACACACACACACACACACACACACACACAAAACTATAGACCAGTATCACTGATGAACACAGATGCAAAAATCCTAAACAAAATACTAGCAAATAGAACACAATAATGAAATGTAAAGATTATACACTACAGTCAAGTGGGATTCACCCCATGAACACAAGGATGGTTGGTTCAACATATGCAAATCAAACAATGTGATATACCACACAAACAAACTAAAAGATAAAGACCATATGGTCATATTAATTGATGCAGAAAAAGCATTTGACAAGATACAACATCCAGTTATGATCAAAACACTTAATAAAATGGGTATAGAAGGAAAGTACTCAACATAATAAAGGTCATATATGACAAACCTCAGCTAATATCAAACTGAACAGGGAAACACTGAAGCCTATTCTCCTAAAATCAGGAACAAGACAGGGATGTCCCCTGTCACTACTGCTATTCAATATAGTACTGCAAGTTCTAGCCACAGCAATAAGGCAAGAGAAAGGAATAAAAGAAATAAAAGGCAAATGGGAGAGAAGTTGTTAAACTGTCACATTTGCAGAAGACATGATCCTTTATATAGAAAATTCTAAAGACGCCACCAAAAAAGCATTAGGATTAATAAACAAATATAGTAAAGTTGTAAGATATAAAATCAATGTACAAAAATCAATTGCATTTCTATATACCAATGAAACTTCAGAAAAAGAAATGAGAAAAACAGTACCTTTAGCAATCACAACAAAAAAGAATAAAATACCTAGGAATAATCTTAACAAAGAATGTGAAGGACTTATATACTGAAAACTGTAAGACACTACTTAAAAAAACTGAGGAGGACACAAAGAAATGGAAAGATATTCCATGTTCATGGACTGGAAGAATCAACAGAGTTAAAATGGCCATATTACCTAAAGCAATATACAGATTTAATGCAATTCTCATCAAAATCCCACAGACATCCTTTCAAGAAATAGATAAAGAATCATCAGATTCGTATGGAACCACAAAAGACCCTTAACTGCCAAAGCAATCCTACATAAAAAGAATAAGGACCACAAAAGACCCTCAATTGCGAAAGCAATCTTACATAAAAAGAATAAGGCTGGAAATATCACACTCCCCAATTTCAACCTACACTATTATACAAATGTCAATAATCAAGACAGCTTGGTATTGGCAGAAAAAAAGACACACAGACAAAAGGAACAAAACTGAAAACCCAGAAATAAACCCACAGACATATGGACAGATAATTTTTGACAAAGGAGTAAAAATATACAATGGGGAAAAGACAGCCTTTTCAGTAAATGGTGCTGGGAAAATTTAAAAAACTACATGCAAAAGAAAAAAATCTGAACTGCAAACTGTCACTGTATACCAAAATTAATTCAAAATGGATTAAAGACCTCCATGTAAGACCCAAAACAATAAACTGTATATAAGATAACACTGGTACTAATAAGCTTAGACCTTAGGTTTAGGGAGAACTTTACGAACCTAACCTCAAAGGCAAGGAAAGTCAAAGTGAAAAAAAAAATGAAAATGACTATATCAAACTAAAAAGTTTCTGCACAGCAAAAGAAACCATCAACAAAGCAAAGAGACAACCAACCAAATGGTAGAAAGCATTTGCAAAGAATGCCTCTGATAAGGGGCTAATATCTAAAATATATAAAGAACTTGTATAATTCAACAACAAAACAATCCAATTAAAACATGAGCAGAAGACCTGAACACTTCTCCTAGGAAGACATATAAATGGCCAATAGATACATGAAAAATGCTCAACTTCACTAGCTATTAGGGAAATGCAAATCATAACCACAATGAGATACCACCTCACAGCTGTTAGAATGGCTGTTATCAACAAGACAAGGAATAACAAGTGCTGGAGAGGATGTGGAGAAAAAGGAACCCTCACACACTGCTGGTGGGAGTGCAAAGTGGTACAACCACGATGGAGGACAGTATGGAGGTTCCTCAAAAAACTAAGAACAGAGTTACCATATGACCTGGCAATTCCATTTCTGGGTTCCTATCAAACAAATTTAAAAACCTTAGTCTACAAAGATATATGTACCCCAATGTTCACTGCAGCACTATTCTCGGTGGCCAAGTCATGGAAACAGCCAAAGTGTCCTTTAATAGATGACTGGATAAAGAGGCTGTGACACATATATACACAATGGAATATTACTCAGCTGTTAAGAAAAGATGAAATAGGACCATTTATGACAACATGGATGGACCCTGAGACGATCATGGAATGGAAAATAAACAAGACAGGAAAAAAAAAACAAGAACCATATGACTTCATTCATATGTGGAACACAAGCTGAAAGCAACAAAGAAAAACTCATGGACACAATAGTTTAGTTGTTAGTGGTTATCTGAGGGAGGCAGGGGAGTAGGAGAGAAGGGATGGGGTTGTCTCAAATACATGGCGATGGAAAGAGAACTGATTCTGGATGATGAACATATAACACATAGAGGATGTATTGTAGAATTGTATACCTGGAATCTATGTAATTTTTTTTAATACTAACCAATGTCACCCCAATACATTTAACGATGAGAAAAATAAATAAATGAAAAAAAAATATTGTAGTCAAAGTGGTAAAACACTATCAGTGGGCTGTGATAAGTTACATATGTATACTGTGATGTGTAAGAGCAACCAAAACAAAAGCAATACACTCAAAGACACCATAAATAAAACAAGATGAAATTCTTTAGAAAAGGATTCCTTTAAAAAAGATAATAAAAATAAACCCAAAGCAAGAAGAAAGGAAATATAAATCAATAAAACTGAAAACAGAAAAATGAAACCAAAAGCTGGTTCTTTGAAAGAAAATTTGACAGGCCTCTAGCAAGGCTGACACACAATAAAAGTAGACAAAAATCGCCAACAGCAGGAAAGAAGCAGGGGTTACCATTAAAGTCATTAATTGATCAGTAAGATAATACATGAACGACTTCATGATCATACATTTTGACAACTTAGGAAAAAAGGACCAATTCATCAAAAACCCCAAAATACCAAAGCTCAACCAAAATGTAATATATGACCAGCATACACATATAGCCAGTAAAAACAATGAATCTGTCAACAGAAAGATCCCCCTAAAGAGAAATCCTCAGGTACAAATGGATTTACTGGAAAACTTTATGAAACATTTAAAGAAGAATTAGCACCAATTTTACATAATCTATTCCAGAAATTACAAGATGGAATAGTAATGTGTAGAAGACTATATATATCATGACTGATTGGGATTTACTTGGCATATGTGAGACTGACTCAACATTTGAAAATCAGTCAAGGGACTCCAGTGCACCAACCATTAAATAAGAAAATCATAAATCAAAATACCTGATGCAGCAAAAGCTTTTGGCAAAATTAAACACCCATTCATGATACAAATTCTCAGCCAACTAAGAACAGAATGGAACTTCCTCTGCTGATACAGAGCATCTATGAAAACCCATTGCTAACATCATCCTTGATAATGCAAGAGTGGTTTGCCCCTAAGACTGGGAAGAGGGTGAGGACATTGCTTTCACAACTCTTACTCAGCATGTGTTAGAGAATCCAGCCACTTTAACAAGAAGAATAAATAAAATGCATAAAGATCAGGAAGGAGGAATGATACAAAAACCCAAAGGAATCTACAGTAAAAACCACCAAAATTCCTAGGATATGTGAGTTCAGCAAGGTAACAGGAAATAAGATCAACACACAAAAATCATTATTTCTATATATACTAACAATGAAAATGTGGAAACCAAAATTTAAAATACTATTTAAAATCCATCCCCCAATAAAATATTTAGGTATACACTTAAAAATACAGGGTGTGGCAGAAGTAACAACCTTTTTTATGAGCTGGTAATCTGTATCAAATCTTTTATTACAAAATCATAAGCATGTAATTCTGTAACATAACAATATTTTAACTACTTCAAAAAGGGTGTTACTTCTGCCGAACCCTGTATATACAGGATCTATATGCTAAAAATTACAAATGCTGATTTATGAAAGATCTATATTCACACTGTATTCATGAATTGGCATACTCAACCTAGTTTACATGTCAATTCTCCCCAAATTAATATACAGATTTAACACAATTCCTGTCAATATCTCAGCAAGAGTATTCTATAGACACAGATAAGCTCATTTTAAAATTTTATAGAAAGGCACACTCTCTGAAATAGTTAAAAGAATCTTGAGAAACAAGAATAAAGCAGAAGGACTTACTCTACCCAGTATGAAGGCTCACCATATACATAGAGTTCTCTAGCCAGAGTGGTAACTGGCAAAGGCATTTGCACACAGATCAATGGGCTGGAACCCAGAACCTGGCTGACCCACCCAGATATGCCTGATGTATTCAGACAAAAGTGCAGAAGCAATGTATGAGAAGGACAGCCTTGTCAACGAACAGTGCTAGAACTGGACACTCTAAGCAAAAAAAAAAAAAAAAAAAAAAAAAAAAAAATAGCGAAACGGTTTAATATCTTAGAACCAATCTGCTTTGCTTGTGCTAAGTAGAAATGTGAAACAGTTACAATGTCCCATCAGGTAATCTGTTGATTATACAGATAACATTTTAAACAATCTATTCTCTGTTTTAAGTTATGTGTTTCTGATCTCCTATACTTTGACCAAACAATTTCTGGCTGAAAATTAAAATTTCAAGGTTCTTTCAAGGAGCTCCTACAAATAACATCTAAGTCATACTCCATTAAGTGGTGGAAAAAAAAAAAGACTTGGAAAATTTTCTTGAGCAAAGTAGTAATAGGGGTAAAAACATGAATTATGTCAAACTGATAGTGTTACATTAGAAGAAGTAAAGAATACTTCCTTTCTTCAATAAGTAGTGTAAACTAGATTATTTTTTACTAATAGGACATTTGTGAATGCACATGGTTAAACAATTTATTCATTATCAGTCTTTAGCTTATTTTATTCCCTATTTCTGACATAAATTTTTTGGGGGGGTGGTGGGTAGTTCCCTGGCTGGGAATCGAACCCAGGCCGTGGCGCTGAGAGCATCAAAATCTGGCCACTACACTACCAGGAAATCCCCACCCCCCACGATGCAAATTTTAAGTCTAGAAAATTATCCAACAGCATTAATTTAAAAATGAAATTAGATGTTCAAACTAATGTGAGATTTTTTACAAAGAGAAACTAAAAGACACCAATTTGGCAGGTCCAAACCAACAAAAAAACAAAAATCCTGTTGTGCCCATGTACTTAATGTTTTAAATATACATTTCAGCATTACTATGAATTTTGATTTAGTACTTATTTTAAAATTTATTTATTCACCTATTTTCATTATAATTTCATGAACATAAAAATGTCACTATACATATTTTTCCCCTCTAGTAACAATGTGCAAATCTTAATTTACCCTGCATCTGTCCTACTTTGCTTCGAAGCTCTAGGAATACCATTTTGGGAGCTAACCACGGGTGATAAACAGACGGTAACAGCTAACTCATAGGATAGAGAGGAGCAGGGTTACTTCATGATGTATCTCGTTGTGCATGAGTCATTGCAAATCTAAAGTTAAAAAAAGAAACAAGCTACCTCTTCAGGCATCAGGAAAAAAAATGTGATGAAGTGCTAAAACATCAACTCCAAAATGACATACGCTTCCTATTTTGAAAACCTGCTGGAAAATTTCTTGCCAAGTATGTTGACAAACAATTGAGGAGGAAAATTTCAAAACGAGGCCTCCAAAATACAATTATCTAATATTGGAGTAGGTACTCTGGTAGTTTATTTTAAAAAAACAACCAGAAAACTTTTAATGGGAAGCTATTGCACATAGGTACTGCGCTAGGGGCTAGGGCTGGATACTCCCTATCCTCAAGGAGCTCAGACTAAGATGAGACAGAGATAAATACTGGGAGCTTCAGGCGCACTGACACCACCAAAATTAAGCTCCAAGAGCAGAGGTCTCCAAGTAGAGGTTACATGTGAAAGGTAAGCAAGTACGATAGGTGTGTATTTCTACCAGAAAGCATAAGGGGCACAGGAATTAGAGGTGTGAAAAATGATGGTACATACTCTGAAAAGAACAGTTCTGAAATGCAGGGAGCACTGGGGTGAATTACACTAGAGGCTTAGAGGGGGACCAGAGGCTGAGCCACACCCCACATTAAATCCTAGAAGTTATGTGCTATTTTTCTAGTAACTTGCCCCAGGTCACACAGCAGGTAAATGGTGGGGTCAAGAGCTCAGGTTGGTTTTTCTACAAAGTTTAAGCTCAGGCTGCCTCTCAATGGTATCTTCCATACTTGGGGTGGTGTGGGAGGTGTGTGTGGGGGTATTGTGCAACAAGATTGGCAGCTTGAAGGTAGGGGAAGCTACCCCAAGTTGAACTAGTACAGTGTAATCCTTACACTGGTCAGTAAACAGCAGTTCTCAACTTGGGGTCCTTGGATCGGAGCATCGAATCACTTCAATCCTCAGTACAGTGGAGATTCTGGGCCTCCTTCTAAACCTCCTGAATCCCATTCTCTGGGACTGAGCCTGAGAGTCCACATTTTTAGTGATACATACAAGCTTTGGACGTTGGTGATAACAAACAAGTGCCTTTTCAACTGAAGACAGGTGGCTGGCCCACTCTGATGGGAGTATGAGGAAAGGCAAAGGCTTAATTCAACTTCACACACACAGGATTTGAGATGACAATGCAGTAAGTGAAAATGCTGATGTAGGCAGTCCCAGGGCAGTATGTGCATCAGGGAAAAGACGTAACATCTGGAGACACCCACAGAGGGATGAAAACTGAAGTTTCAAGCTTTCAGAGGTCACCAAGGTGGAAATGGTAGAGAGCTGTAGGCTACAGTTTAACACAAGCCTGAACCTCCATCAGGCAGCAGGCTGACAGAAAAGGAGTCTGAGAAACAGGAACAGGAAAGCAGAGCACATGTCATGGAAGCCAAGAGAGAGGAGCCTTCAACAAAGTCAAAGGCTACCATAGAGAGGATGGGGGGAGAGGAGGTAAAGACTAAACCACCAGATTTGGTCAACTGGAAGCACTGATAAATCCTGAGCCAGGTTTCTGAGCAGTGGAGCAAAAGCCAGACTATGAAGTGGTTGCCTCAGGATCAAAGGGAGAAAGGGGACGATCAGCCCTGGAAATGCTCTTTTTAAAGACTGAAGTAAGGAAATGTGGGAATAGAAACACCAAGGTTAAGGGGAGAGGTAACAGAGGAGCTGATGCTGGAGGGTCTGTTTTCAATAAGCTAAGAATTAAGGTCATCTGTATCTGGAGGAAAGGTGTGGGGAGAGGGACAGCCTGTTTCAGAACCAGCTGTTTCAACTACCATGGTAAAGGCAGGGGCCCAGATTCTCAAAAGAAGGTAACATTTCCTGCCAAATCTTTTACTGTAGAACACTAAATCGTATTTCATGAGATTTGTTTTAGTACATTCTCCCGTCTTCCTTTTCCGTATGTATATTCACTTGGGGGTTTTTTGAAAGCAGGCTACAGATAGCACATTCCCAGTAAATACTTAGGCACATATTCTCTAAGAAAAGGACATTCTTTGACATAATCATATACATGTAGTTTCATGTGATACTGTAATATGAAAAAATACATAGTCTGTATTTAAATTTCCTAATTTGTCCACCTAAAAGTGTCCAATTTTTCTGGCAGTCCAGAATCCAATTAAGGATCATGCAGTACTTGGATGCCTGGAACTAATATAATATTGGATGCCAACTGTACTTCCATAAAATTTTTTTAATTTAAAAATTTTTTTAAAAAGAATTGTGCATTACAATTAGTTGTAATGTTTCTTTAATCTCCTTCAAATTAGAACGGTCTCTTTGAATTTGTCTTCCATGACCTATTTTTGAAGGATCAAGACCTAGCATTTTACAGAATGTTCCTCAGTCTTGGTTTGTTCTATTGTTTCCTCATTAGATTCAGAGTAAACATTTTTGTCAAGAATAATACATAGATGATGGTGTGCATCCATCACATCATCAGGTAGAGTTGTCGATTTGTCTGACATTATTGGTGATGGTAAACTGGACCACTTGGTTAATGTAGCAGCCACCAAATCTTTCCATCATAAAGATGTCTCTTTGTAATTAATAAATTACCTGCAAGGAGAACACTGACATAGTGTGCATCCACCCAGGAACCTTTCACCATCAATGTTAGCATCCACTGATGACTTTCCCAAGTGAAAGAATAAGCTATTACAATGGTGGCTCTAAATGGTGATTTTTCTAATTGTACATTTAAACATGATGTTTTTTGGTAATGCTATTTTCATTTCCTTCTAACCTTTTCATTTGTGAGCTCACGAATTTTTCTCACAAAATAGTTTATTACTGTTATTATTCTTTTTGATGTTCAAAATATCCCAAATTTGGTCAACTGCAGTCCCTTTAGGCCAGCTCTTGTGCCCTTCTGACATGTTCCCATCAGTCCTTGAGTATTTCTTTGCTTTCTGGCACAATAAGATGTTTCAGGATATTTTGTAGTTTTCCTGTCTGAGTTCTAGATGATTTGCTGAAATAGCTTAAAAGAAATAAGAATTCTATTCAAATATTTCAATATTATAGGAGAAAATAATCCCCAATTCACTTTCTGAGGCCAACATTGTCCTGGCACCAGAAACACATTTCTTAAAAATATTTTAAGAAAACTGAAACCAACATTCCCTTATTACCACAGACACAAAAATGGTTACCAATGCCTTACCAAATTGAGTCCAGCGATACATAAAAAAATGATCACATAATGACCAAATGAGGATAATACCAAGAATGCAAGGCTGATTTAATATGTATTTTAAAAAATTTTTTTGATTTAGTATTTAAAGAAATGTATTGCACTATACATATTAAAACATACTAATGATACTAAAAAAAAGAAAAACTATATATTACCATCTCAACAGATAAGGAAAAAGCATTTGACAAATTCACAATTTGTGATAAAAACTATCAGTGAACTAAGAATAGGAAGAAACTTCTTCAACCTGATTATGAACACCTATGAAAAACCTACAAGTAATATCATACTTAATGGTGAAAGACTAAAAAGCTCTCCCCCTAAAATTGAGAACAAGGCAAGGATATCCATTCTTGCTACTTTTATTCAACATTGTTCTAAAGTCTTAGCCACCACAGTGAGGTAAGAAAAAGCAGCAAATGTGTACAGGTTGGAAAGTAAGTGTAAAACTGTTATTTTTTTTAATAGATATGATTATGTATGTAGAAAAGCCTCAATTTAACCCCAAAAAGGTGTTATTAGATTTAATAAGGAAATTAAAGCTACAGGATACAATGTCAATATACAAAAATCAATTACATTTCTATATACTAGCAATAAAACTGAAAGCAACAAAGAAAAAAAACCAAAATGAACAAACAAACAAATAACTCATGGACACAATCAATAGTTCAATGTTTATTTGGGGACGAGTGGGAAGGGGGTGGGAAAGGAGGGAGGGGTAGCTAAATATATGGTGATGGAAAGAGAAGTCACATTAGGTGATGAACTTATTACACAACAAGTTGACAATATGTATAGTAGAATTTAATATGTATAATAGAATTGTATGCCTGAAACCTATGTAATCCTTGCTATAGATGTCACCCCAACAAGTTTAACAATAAAAATAAATTTAAAAATTAAAAAAAGAATAAAAACTAAAAAAAAAAAATCAATTGTGTTCTCTCCTAACATATCAATCAATAACAAAAAATTTTTTATATTTCTAAAAAAGAAACAAAATAAAAATATAATTCCTTTTAGAATAGTATTCAAAACCATAAGAGAAACTTAAAATATGTGTAATACTTTTATACTCAAAGTTATGTCAATTCTCTCCAAACAGATCTATGTACATTCAAAGATTCAAAATCTGAGCAGCCTTATTTTTCTAAGAAAACTGATAAATTCAGTCTGAAATTTATATAGAAATGCAAATAAACTAAAACAGCTAACACCATTTTTTAAAAGAACAAAGTTGGAGCACTTACACTACCTCTTTTAAAGACTTACTAAAAAGTTACAGTAATCAAGACAGAGTGGTACTGACAAAATGGTAGATAAAGAAATCAATGGTATAGAACTGAGAATCCAAAAGCAGGACAAACACATACTATTAGTATATGCTTAATTGATTTTCAATAAGATACAGAACAATTTGGTTGGGAAAAGGATGTCTTTTCATAAACAGTGATGGGAGCTAAATACCCATATTCAAGTAATGAATAATTTACTCCTACCTCATACCATATACAAAAATAAGCTCAAAATGGATTAGAGACCTTAATATTACAGCTAAAACTATAATATTCTACAGAAGCACATACGAGTAAATCTTTGCGACTTTGAGGTAGGCAAAAATTCTTATAGGACTCTAATGGCACAGAACCATAAATGAAAAAGTTGAAAAATTAGACTTTTTTAAAATTGAAAATATTTGGTCTCAAAAAGCACTGTTAAAAAATGAAAAAGCAAAGCATGCAGTTGGGAAAATATTAGCAATATACAGCTGATAAAAGAATCACATGTACAGTATTAAAAAACTTGGAAGACAAATAACTCAATAAAAATTAGGCAAGAGATTTCATTAGAAATGTTACAAAAGGAAATCTATTAGTAGCCTAGAATCATATGAAAAGATGCCATATCATTAGCCATTAGGCAAAAACAAATGAAAACCATAATGAAACACCAGTACACATGCATGAAAATGACTGATGGCACTAGGTAGTGAAGGATGTACACAGCAAGAACTGGAATGCTCACACTGCTGCGAATAGTTTCGCAGTTTCATATAAAGGAATCTTAGCAAACACTCATCAGTCCCACTCCTAGGTATTTACTTACAAGAAATGAAAAAGACTTTTCTTTGAATGTTTATAAAAGCTTTAATCATAACAGACCAGAACTTGAAAACCAAATGTCCACCAACAGGTGAATACATAAATTATAGTACACCCATATAAAGGTTCACTACTTAGCAAGAGAAAGAAACAAACTTCTATACATACAACAGGGATGAATTTCAAAAGTATTATGCAAAGTGAAACAAGCCGGGCACAAAAGACTGCACACAGTTCCATTCATTTTAAATTCTAGAAAAGGTAAAACTATAGTGACAGAAAGCATATCAGTAGTTACCTGGGGCCAAAATGAGGGGAAACCACTGACTGCAAAGACGTACAAAAGAACATTCTTAGACAATGAAAATGTCCTGTGATATAATGGTGATACTTTGGTAGCTGGGTATGTTTGTCAAACTAATCAAAGTGCACACTGAAAACTGGTCAATTTTATTGTATATAGCACTCCAATAAAACTGGTTAAAACATAAAACAAACAAAAAACACCAAAAGCCTGGCACAAGTTCAATAAAGTTCACTCACCTAACGGGGCTGTTTTAGGTGTATATAACTGCAGCCATATATTCTAAATGCCTGTAAAGCATGCACTTGTCACCTAGTTTGTGTCTTTTATTAATTTCCTTTGTGTTAAGGGGAGAAAAAGGAGTTACGTTACCTTCTTAATGGTTTTTGTTTTTTAAGGTCCCAGGAAGTTGCCAGCTTTAAACATTTTAAAGATTGCTAGATTTTCAATGTAAAAACCAGATGTTTGTACTACATTATGTATTAAAAAGAATTATTCCTCTTTGCAAATGTATTGTAAATTTCTGTTAAAAGTTCAAAATACTTGGATATGAAATGAATTAATGTCTGAAAGAATTCAAGTTATATTTTCAAATATAAACATTTTCTTCAATCCAGTTTTCTGACTCACAGGTTTACATAAAAGTGATATAGGTATAGCAATGTTCTGCAACATTCCAACCTACTTCCAAGAAAATTGGCAAACTTTCTTGAATGTTCTGCCAATAGGATGGTAGCAATCCCAACACACCCATTACCACACATTGCTGCAGTCAAAGGTCTCTTTTTCTTTTTCAATCAGAACTTCTAAGTCCCCAGATAAAATAAAATAAAGGAGAACACCATCTACAAGTTCAAAAATACTGCTGTTAAATTAATTTAGAAAATTATACCATTCTACTTGAAGGTTAGGTTTATTCAAAGCTGACCTCTGACCTCTACCTCCTTGTAATTTTGCTCATTTCCTATTACTGAAATTGGTATACAAGTCACACATCTCCCCTTTAGTTTAAGTTCAGTCCTACAGCAAATAAATTACAGAGGAATATAGTTAGGGAAGAAGTCAGTATTTTCCATAATTTCCTTCAAATAAATCAAATGCTGCTGAGAGAAGCAAAAAATCACATGTGACTGAGGCTGGAGCTTGTTAAAGGCACACTTAAACTATAATGTCCTTGACCAAGTCAATCCTACTACAATCAGATTGTTTTTCCTTACACTACACCTTCACTTCCAGACAGGAAAATGTACCCAAATAGAAGTACCCAGAGTAAAACGTCTAACACCATCTACTAAATGCCTCCTACCTGATGAGCACCAAGCTAAGCAACCTGCATGCCAGTACTCATATTTAATTCCAAAAAATCCTGGGAAGAAAGATATTAATCTCTAAAATATGGAGATATTATCAAATAGTGAAATTACTAAATATATACTATTAACTATTATTAGGAAAGTCTGGGAAAACATTAAAGACTCATGGTCTTTAAGCCTCAGTCCCCTCATCTCTAAAACACATATAAATTTCTGGTTTAAACAGGTACTATTGGCACGTAACAGTCACCAATCACTAAACACCTATTATCAGTGCCGCTTCAGGGGCCACTCAGCTAAGCACCTTGTAGACACCACGAAGGATGAATTTGGATGTGTGACAAGCCCATAACTGGGCACCAACTCATCTGACCTGACAAACCGCACAGACTGTTTAAAAATTCCTGGGTGTAATGAAAATTACTGCTTCTAGAACTGTGAATAACTTCTCCAGTGAATTTAGCCTACCTGTAGACATGCTAGCTTCTACCTTTCTTTCGTTTGTCCATGGAGAAACAATTCAAATACAATTCTGAAATTCACATAAAGGTAGCAGTAGACAGTGTGGCTCTCTTAACTGGATCTAAACATTTAAATGAGCAGAGAAAGAACAGTAATATATGGATAAATGGTAAAAGAAAGAGTGAACAGAACTTAAGGAAAATATTAAACAAAAACAAAATTAGAAATTAATCTATTTTCCATTTAGAAAAAAAGTGTAGCTCACTGCTGTACTCATTTTATTAATACATAAACACCCATTTTGAGGCTGAAGCAAATCTGACTGGTTTTCAATGTGAAAATAAAACATAAAAACTTCTTAGAGACTGAACTTGTCTCTAATCCTAATGTAACAGAAATGTATATGATGACCAGTATTTAATAATTTTTTTCACATGTAGGAATGCTATGTTTTCTAGGATTTGACATTTTCAGTGTTTGAGAATTACTGTATTTTATAAATGTAAATACCACTACTAAAAACAGAATGCTATAAACAGAATGATGTCATTTGTTTCCAAAGACTATTGCTATACTAGGGAGATATATGAAAATAATAATAAAGGTGAGATATTTCATGGCAAACTTTGGGGGCAAGGTTAACACTGTAACCCACGAGTTATCTCAGGGTAAACACTGCAGCCACAAGCACTGCTGACAAGTATTCTCAGGGCAAATGGGAAATGGGTCAAAGAAAAACTTTCCATGTGAGATAATCAAATTTAATTTTTAATTTAAATCATCATCATTAACTTGACAGGGGTATCT
Organism: Lyroderma lyra; assembly: GCA_004026885.1. NCBI lineage: Eukaryota > Metazoa > Chordata > Mammalia > Chiroptera > Megadermatidae > Lyroderma > Lyroderma lyra. The sequence continues at coordinate 192,500 of PVJL010000178.1, forward strand.
ACATTTTTTTTTCCTTGAAATAAAATATTTACTTCATGGATATGTAATGTTAAACTGTCTCTGATTATTAATGCTGTCAATGCATACACTGAAAATGTAAGCCTCATAAATTGACTTGTTCTCTGCTTACTGCAATGTAATTCAGATGTTAAACCTGCACAATACCTGCCATGCAACTCAAATGAAGTCTTTCTGGGGTGGGTAATAAAGTCTGGAAGGGGAAATTTTACTTAAACTACCTGCTATTTTTCTTTAAAAGAGATAACCCTTTTCTAACTTTCTTATTTCTTCAACTTTTCAAATCTAATTATTTAAGTTTCATGGTCTTAAAAAGTATTTTGGGATAGAAGAGAGTACAATACAAATAAAAAGTATAAACTACTGAGGACAGGATTGCCTCTTATTCATTTCTGAGGCCTTAATAACCAACCCCATGTCTGACACGCTCCATGGCCCTCAATAAATGTCTGCTGAGCTGAATAAATGAAATACCTTCAGAACAAGGAGTCGGTCACTACAAGCTGGCCAGTGGGTATTACACAAGTGGTCCATATTGGCACACACTATGAATATGTACCAACAATAAGAAGTAGCACTAATCTGGCATTGACTACATGCCAAACCCTAAAGATGACCCAATTCCATCCTCACATCAACCCTAGAAGGGAGGTACTCCTACTATCCCCAGCAGAACATATCAGGAAGCTGAGGCATGAGGGCTAGCTAACCTGCTCAAGGTCACAATCAAGGTAGTATTCCACATCAGCTGCATATCTAGTCTCCACAGGACATAGGCAGCCACTTTCCTCATGCAAGATGGCAACACTGATCACTTATCAGTAAGACGTGAACTTGTTCTGGTCAAACTTTTTCCACGGGTTTGAATTTAGCCGTACCTGTCCTCCACTTGAAAGAACAAGAAGGGCACATGTATTAGATGGGTGGCAGGGGTGGTTTAAATTAAACCACATAGCACTGTTTTGACTTAACTGTAAATCTGGGTAACATGGATCCAGACCTAATATCCTCATTAATCTTGTTCTCTCCATTTCATAAGCTGACAAACATTGGTTTATTTATACAGTCAACTTTAGTCCCTCCTGTAGCACACACAATTTTAATCTGCATCTTTAACCCTACACTGTAATTATTTGTTTATGCCTATCTCTCTAACAAGAAATTCTTGGAAGCTAATGATTATGTCTTACTCATAACATGTTTCCAGAGCTCAGCAGAGTGCTCAATAAATAGTGGTTGCATGAGAGATGCACACTGATAGAGAACAGGAAGTGTAACTTAAAGCAGTACCGTGTGTAAATTTACTCATATGCGACTACAGAATGGACAGTTTAAGAGGCTTCCATTTATTTAAATTCCCTAGGTACAGACCAACTGGCAGAAGGAGAAGGGAATAAAAAAAAATAGAAGTATAAAGATCACATGGAAACAAAGAATTTTAATAGGTAATTAACATTATCACCTATAATTAAAAACCATACACTCACTAATCCAAAGCTTTCAATGGGGAATTTTTCAAGAGAGCTGATGTTGGAGGAGAGAGAAGGTGATGGTAAACAGATTTATTAAGCACTCCCAAACCAAAAGTTTGAACTCCTAAACACTTAAGAAAATATTTTATTCTCATTCAGTCTAAGAGAAAACAGACTTCAGGCTAAGTAACTTACCCAAGGTCACAGAGCTAGCAAGTGGTAGAGCCTCAGTGCTTTTCTTTTTATCAAACCACACTGTCTTCCTATATGAAACATCCTGTTGGAATGTCTTACACCATTTTTTAGTTTAGTTTTCTTTTTTTCTTTTTGAGGTTGGAGGAAGAGAGGAAGGAAAAGAAATCTAAAGCTCCCTCTTTGAGACAACACACTACCTAACAAAGCTAGTGTTAAGCCTAGGACCCCCAAATGGACTGCTTACTTTGAACAAGGTCAGTTTCCAATGTTCTTGCTTACTTAAAGACTCCCTAAAGGCTTAATTCAAAAGTAAACATTTTGCTTTAGGGAAGAAATGGTCTTGATAAGAGATGTGTAGATTGGATCACACTGTACGACTTTGCTCGCATTCTGAGCTGAGGTGTTCTGCACCCCGCCCCCAACTCCTTCAGTACACTACAGCAGTGGTTTCCAACCTTTTTCCATTTGTGGACCCCTTTTAAGCCTATTTCTATAAATTGTACCCCTTGCTTTTAAAACTGCTGTTTTTAAATACTGACTCTTTTGTCAGTGCCTATCTTAATGTAAAACAGTGGAAAAGAGGTAATAAGTTAGGAAAGAAAAAGTACTACACTAAAAGTACAAACCAGAGATTTAATTTTATAACACTTGTAACATAGTTAAATATTGATAATGATGATCAAATACTTTAAATTTATTATTAAAGTATTTGTTATCTGAAAAATCTGTAACTGTTATGCAGATCACTAGCCAATTGAAATATTGTTAGTGAGATCAATAAGCTTGCTTTGATGCACTTAGTTTCTTGAAATCAGGCTCAAAAGATGAAAGACACAGTCTTAAATCCAGACTTGCACTAAGGTTGTTGTGGCACTTATTTTGTATAAAGATGTAAGAAGAAAAAGCTCTCTCCACTAGTTCAGTATTAGTAAATGACAATAAGTATTTAAGTGCCTTCTCCCCGAGTATATTCCTCACTGACATCTACCAAGAAGGTAATAAGATGCTTTCTTTTAAAATCAGAATTTAAAGAAAAATTGGTGGAAAGTTTGATTACTGCTCCTTTTCACAGACTGATCGTTTAGCTTCTTTGAAGAATTCTTCATTGAAGGGATCTGCAATCCAGCTGTTTTCTTTCCCACGTTGAGGGAAGTACGTATAAAAGGACATTTTAAGAACTTCCAAGCGACTTACAATATTCTCTTTTACATTTTGGGATAGGTGCAAGTCATTCTCAGGTAAGAAGTTGTGCAGTTTCAAAAACTTCAGGCTGACTTCTTTCAATACATGATTTCCAAAAGTCCAGTTTTTAAATCATTAACTCAGTTTTGTCAGTTACTTTGAATATGGTGACTGAGCTGTTCTGAAGTCCCAAATTTTGAGTTTATTTCTAGAAAAATATCTGATAAATATGCAAGACTTTGAAGCCAGTCACTGTTCTGAAACTTTGGAACTATAGGGAAACAAAGGTCTTCAAAAAATACCTGGACTTCATGTCTAAGTTCAAACATCCATGTAAGTACTTTCCCACAAGATAGCCACCTTACCTCTGTATGCAAGGAATGTGCTGTGACTGCTGTTCATTACTTCACACAGCGCTTTAAACAATATGGAGCTCCATGGTTGTTACTTAATAACATTCACAACTTTTACAGCCTCATCAAGAACATCTTTCAGTTCACTAGGAAGAGGTTTGGATGCAAGACCTTATCTATGAATGCAGCAGTGACTCTATAGTACATGGGGAGCTACTTCTTTAATTGGCCACGTAGGCCTATAAAACAACCTGACATAGGCTTGCCTCCATTAGTGCATACACCACAACAGTTTGACCAACTAATGCCCTTTACAATGAAATAACCATTGATTGCATTAAAAATCTTTGCCTGTAGTACACTGCCAATGGGTAACAAAGCAACAGGTTTACTTCAATTTCATTTGCTATCAATGAAATGTGATGATGAGCAAAACAGATAAATCAACAACATCAACACTTTCATCAACATGGATGGAAAAGAATTTACTTTCTCTAATTCTATCTACTACTAAAGCTTCAACAACGCCAGTCACTTCCTGAATTTGTAGAGACACTGTACCATTTGAAAAAGAGATAGTATTTATTTTTTGGACATGTCTTCCCCAAACATACAAAAAATGGTATCCTTACTTAATATAAGGAGAAATAAAATCTTCAGCTATGGTGTGGTTTTTACCACATTTAGCTATGTGATAAGCAATATAGTATGAAGCTTCAACTGCATTCTCACTATCTCTTTCCTAACATCAAGAATGGAGTAACAGTTGGCCACTTTTCTAAGCACTGAAAATAATTTATTTCTTTGTTTAGTTTCTAAATGTTGCATGAGTACAGTTTCCATGCAACCGCTGGATAGTATTTCCTCACACACAACACAGAAAGGCTTAGGACAGTTATCATCCCCTACAAATGAAAGCCCATGTTTAAGATACTCTTCAGAGTATTTCCTTTTCTTCTGTGTAGTATCTGAGGCATGCACCTTTTTACTATCTCCTAGTATAGGTGTACTTGTAGCTACAGACACATGTTGAGAAGTACCTGGCGATGCACTATAATTCACATCAACTTTTGGTATTTTAATTGTTCCTGTTTTCAACCAGTGATCCATAACTGACATGCTTAAAAATCACTGATAATAGCTACTAAAACTATGTTAAACATTAAATAAAAAAGCTACTTGAAAAGAATCATGATTAAAGACAATGCACTTATTGTTACTCAGACAGTAACTAAACTGATCAAACAGTCTGGCTACAGATTATGTATATGTTTGGGGAAGTTCCAGAAATGTCTCAAATGAATTATTCTGAAACTGTGCGTAATGATTGGTAGAAGATGGGTTTGGGGGAAGGGTTCATAGCCACACCCTCATCAATAATCATTCACTAATGTGATCTAATTTTGAAGTGTCTCTATTAACGGTAATTCAAACTTAACACTTACTGTTCCATAACTAACGTTTTGCATTTTTTTACTTGTTTTTTCGCCATTACTGATTATTTTTCTTGTACCCCTGAATGGGCCAGCACATATATCCAGGGGTATAAGTACCACCACTTGAGAGCGATGCACTAGAGTTCTGCCTATAGCCCTGGCCTCTCCTGTCAACCACCGTAACCTTAACTCAGTGTGGGTCTGCAAGACTGACAGACCCAACCATACTGGAGACTCCAGCAGGACAAGTACCATGCCTTTAGCTTTCTAGACCCAGGTTAGGACATGGCATCTCGTAAATAAAAGTTCATGAATGAATTTGTCAGCATCCAGCCTTGTCTGGTAACCAAATAAGAACTGAAGTGTGACTACCAGATAAGGACTCAGAGGGTCTGTGTTTAAAGAAAAAAAACCCCTCAATGTGGTGTTTTAATGTCTTAAGTACTGACAGTTTAAGAAACAACATGAAGTTTTGAAGGAAACATGGAGATGATCACGAACCAGCTCATGGGTGTGTCATTCAATTTTCAATGGAGTCAAGATTTACTGAGCACTTGCTGTGAACCAGGCCCAATGCAGGTGACAGTGGCACTGCCATGTCCCTGTAATGAGGTCTCTGAGAACGAATTTCACCCTCAGAAGAGAGTTGTTCAGACAAAGGCAGATCTTCAGAAAACAGTGTGTGCTGCCAGGGTAGCCTGCACAACGCAAGACAAACACAGATCTTCAGAAAGCAGTGCTGTCTTGTGCTGGCGGGGCAGCCAGCACAACACAAGACTGACTCCCAGTAGCTTCCACTTGACTGTGCTGAAAACAGAGACATGATTGCAGCAAGCTTCCCAGCTGCCATCATCAGGGGGATTGGACCCCTTCCTCAACTCACCACCCCAACCAGCCTTCCCATCAGAACAAGAAGGATATGACATCACTTATGTTAGTTAATAGCTGACTTAAGACTTAACTCACTCAAGTACAATCTGTTGATGTTATCACTACTGAGCATGTGTAAATTAAGGCTTTTATTTTCAACACTGCAAAGGCTCTGAAAAGAAATCACCCAGTACCTAGTTCTTACTTTAAGGCCAGCCCCCTAAACACACCCTGGGGGTAGGTGGTGGTGGGGTGGTAGAGGCTTAGATAGGCGACTATTAGGCCACTGTTGCTTTATCACCAGTTTCCTTCAGGCCTCAGGCCAAGCTCATCTAGCTTAGGTCTCTGCCCTCCCACCCCGTACCTCCTTGCGCAGACTCTCTCTGTTAACCAGTTACGTATTCCCTCCCCTAACTCTGTCTGCAGATACCCAAATGCCTGCCTCATGTTTTCAAAAACATTTCCTTCTCAGAACTGAATAGTTAATGACACTTTCAGGCTTCTCTGATATCTTTGAATGTACCTTTCTGTGTTGTACCCCTCTCTCTGCCCAGGCTGTTCTTCCTGGTCTTGGAGCACTTGTTTTGCAACGACTCAGAAACATATGTATACACCCATGTGGTAAAGATTATCCATATATCACTGAATACAACCTGCTCAAATAAAATAAAAAACAAACTGATACAATAAGAATCAACAAGAACAGAATCAAGGAACTGGGAGCCTAACACCTTCTCCCACAGGTACCTGCCCTGAGTCTTCACCCCATGTTAGTCTCTATCTGCAACAGAGACCCTGGAATCATCCCATTCCATCCTCCAGAATGACTTCAAAAGGGCTGATGCAGCCAGTGAAGAGGTTTCCAGGAATGTGCACTGTGAACTAGATGGAGGATCCACTCAGGAAAAATTGGTTTTCCATTGACATCATGGAATGGAATGTAAAATTTGCATACATTATTACAATAAAACAACACCTTAAAGGAATGACTGCCTCTTTGGGGTGTGTCCTCAGGCTTCCTTTGCCCCCAAGCAACTGTTCAAAGGAAGCATGGGGGTATTAAGGACTGATTCAACAGACAGAAGCTCTAGGCACAGTGTCTGTCAGTGGGTGAAAGGGGTGAGAAGATGTAAATAGAAACACAGACCAAAGGAAATAGCACATAAAAAGAAGAAAAAAATTTTAAGGTAGGAAGTCTTTTCTAAAGATATTAAAAACTAACATTTGAGCACCTATGCACAGTGTTGAAAAACTATTAAGAAAATGAGTATGTATGCTCATTTTATAGCTAGAAAAGTACACAATTAAATTAAACAGTTTGCCCCAAGGACACACACAGCTAGTCAATGATAAACTAGTATGTGGAGAAAAGTCATCCACCTGCAAAGCCTTGACCTTGTCTATTTACTAGGCACTGGACAGACAGAGACCAGCCAGGTGGAAGAAACAGGTGTCCAGCCAATCAAGGTCCAGGTCCCAGAACTGTGGCCAAAGAAGGGTGACAACCCCAGGCCTCTTCCTGCAACAGAGACAAAGTGCTAAGTGCTCTGACCACCTTCTTACTGGTCCTCGCTGCTGGGCACATCTAATGCTCACCCAGGGGTGAGCAGCAGCAGCAAAACAGGAGGCTTCGTAAACACGTGTCACTGGCATGACTGTATGATCTAAAAACTGGTCCTACTGACCTTCAACTGTGCTTGCACATTCACAAGCCTGGTTTGTTTTGTGTTTAATGTGTGTGGTGCGTGTGTTGGGGGAGTGTCGTTTAAAATCTGCATCACCATTCTCCATTACTACTCATTTTGTGCACTGACTTTTAGTTTCAATAATATGAAGCCATATTATGTTAATTAAACAATTTTAGAATTCCATCAACTCTTATTTAGCCATACGAGGAAGATGGGAGTCAAATACGATACAAAGACATCTGTGGAAGGGAAAGTGAAAATCACTCAGAACTGCTGTACTTAAATTATTTTATAATATTAAGTACGCATAACCCTTCCCATAGAGTTATGGGTAAAGGCAGGGAGAAAAATCATGCATCTACAATACTGACACTTACCAAAGAGCACTGAAATTGTTGACATGCAGGACATGACAGTGCTGAAAGACTGATATGAAAAGAACACACACAGGAGCGACCAACCCGCTGCTCTGGTGATAAAGTGACAAAGCACACAAGAAGGTAAGTGTGATAAGGGAGGGAGGGTATAGATACTATATGTGATTTAAAAAGAAAAAAAATACTGAAAGGTAAGGTAGGTTGACGCCTGCCAAAAATTACATTTGTAGCAATAAATCAACTTCATGAGCTTGAGAAGTTTCTATAGACTGCCAGAAGCAATGGGCTGAAAATTCTCAAATCACAATTTTGTGATGTAATCCATAAAACTTAACATTTGAATTACATCTGAAATTAAAATCAACTACCTCTAAATATTATGTCTGCTAGACAAGCTATACATAACACATATTTTTGAAGTGTAGGTTTACAAAGTTTGTTCCTAATAATATTTTTCAATGTGTGTAGGTTAAGAAAAAATCCTTAGGGGGCTCCTTGGTGGTGTAGTGGCTAGGCTTCGGTGCTCTCACCGCTGTGGCCTGGGTTCAATCTCCACTCAGGGAACCAACCGAAAAAAAAAATAAATAAAAATAAAATTTAAAATCCTTAATATATCATTTTTCTTCACTGTAGAAAGAAAGAAAAACATCTGAGGCAGAAGAGAAGGATGATAACCATGAATCTGTGGCAAGCAGAGAAAAGTTTCCCTAACCCCTCAATGTCCATGTCCTAATCTCAGGAACCTGTGAATATGTTAGGTCACAAGGCAAAAGGGAATTAAGATTGCAGATGGAAGTAAGGCTGTCTGTCATCAGCTGACTTGAAGATAATGAGATTATTCTGGATTGTCTGGGTGGGCCCAATATCCTTAAAAGTAAAAGAGGCAAACAGAAAAGGAAGGACCAGAGAGATGGCAGTATAAGAACTTGGCCAGATGTTGCTGGCTTTGAAGATGGAAGATTGAGCCACAAGCCAAGGAATGTGGGTGGCCTCTAACAGCTTAAAGAGTCAATCAAACTCATTCTCCCCTAGGGCCTCCATAAAGGACACAGCCCTGTCAATACCTGATTTAGCCTGTGGGATCCATTTCAGACTTCTGATCTCCAGGAACTGTATGATATAAATTAGTGCTGTTTTAGGCCACTAAATTTGTGGTTATTTGTTATAGCAGCAACAGGAAACTAATATACCATCCTATCTGATATTAATTACCAAAATTGTTTTACAACAAGAGGTTTGGGAATAACACCTGAAAATGATAACACTGGCTATACTGAAGAGTAATAACTGATAGATGTCTAGGCTTCTATTTCCGGGCATAATAGATTAAGAGGGACCCGATGTATCTTCCCACCTGAAATAACCAAACACTCAGACAAAATTTATGAATGATAGTTTTCAGACCCTAAATATCAGTTAACTGAGGACAACAGTCCCAAATAATAGATTCAATATAGAATGGCTCCTGCTCCTCCATCCTCTCCCCCCTCCCCTCACCCTACTGTAACTCAGCATAGCCTGGGAAACTAATAACTTAGCCTGAGAAACAATAACTTGGCACGGGAGACTGAAACTTGACCTAGCCCTTACCTTAGGCCGGTACATAGAAACCTATCCTTGACCAATCAGTAGTGACCACCTAGCCCTTACCTTAGCCAGGTGAATTGGAACCTATGCCTGACCAATCAATAGTAACCACATATGCCTCCCTCTGCCTTATGCCTAGCAACCCCTTTACCTATATAACTTCACTCCCAATGGCCGGAGCTGCTGCTCTCCCATTGTGAGACAGCCCGGCAGCTTCTCCCCCAATAAAGCTTGTCACTACCACCCTGTGTTTCAGCTCGTTTCTATCACCTAAGAGATGGGAAACAATCGAGGTGAGCCCTATGATTGCCCCAATTCACTGCCTTGAGAGTTACTAGGCCACACACAGTGCAGGGAGGGGAAAATGTGATGGAATCTGGTGAACTCTCTGAGTTGGTAAGACAGAGCTGAGCATCCAGAAGATATCAAGGCAGTGAGAGTTCATAGGACAGAATACCAGAAAGAAGAGAGCTGCCTCGGAGACAACCATGGAAAACTACAGAGGGTCTCCATCAAGTACTCAGCAAAATACTGATCAGCCAATGTGTGTAAGTTAACTACCTAAGGTTGGAAAAGAACCATCCAAAAGGATTAGAAGAACAATGCCTAATGCCCACAGAGCCAGTTATAGTGCCTGTTCCCACCAGCCAAATTGGGAAAACCATAAATCATGGGATTTTGAATAGAGTACGCAGGAAGGTCTTGCCTCAGGTGTGGGGAATAATTAATTAGTCCTAGACTGAGTACTGCTCTAGAACCACCTAACAAATCTCACTAAAAGCAAGACCCAAAAAATATCAAATTGTTTCCAAGTAACTTAACTGCATCTTAGAACAAAGCTCAACAATATTTTTGGAATACAAAAATACAGCACCTATTGGTCCAACTGTAGATAGCAGTGGTGGGCAGGAAAGAACAGCTTAAGTAAAATTCCTTTTCAAATAACTATTTACATTTATGATCACTGGCAACAAGGAATCATAAGAAATTTCTTAATTGTCAATTCTACATGTGTGTTGATGCTTGAGGTAGATTTTCTTATTTATGAAGAATCATTTTAACTTAATAATAAATGAAAGCAACCTTCAAAGAAAAAATACAGCATCTAACAAAATAAAGTTCCCAATGTCTGGCATCCAATTAAAGACTACTGAGCATACAAAAAAAAAAAAAAAAAAAAAAAAAAAAAAAAAAAAAAAAAAAAAAAAAAAAAAAAAAAAAAAAAAAAAAAAAAAAAGAAAGAAAAGAAAATATGAACCAATATGGCACAGATGTTAAAATTAGCTGACAAGACAATAAAATACTATAAATGTATTCCATATGTTCAAAAAGTTAAATAGAGAAATAAAAGACGTAAGAAAGACTGAAATCATACTTATAGAGTTGAAAACCACAATGTGTAAGGTGAAAAATACACTGAATGGGATTAACGGTAGATTAGACAATGCAAAAGAAAAGATTAAGGAACTTGAAGGCTAAGCACTAGATAGAGGTTCTCAACCTGTGGGTCGCAACCCCTTTGGGGGTCGAACGACCCTTTCATAGGGGTCGCCTAAGACCATTGGAAAACACATATCAGATATTTACATTACAATTCATAACAGTAGGAAAATTAGTTATGAAGTAGCAATGAAAATCATTTTATGGGGGTCACCACCACATGAGGAACTGTATTAAAGGGCCGCGGTATTAGGAAGGTTGAGAATCACTGCACTAGAACCTATTCAAAATGAAACACAGAGAAACAATGCAAAAACTAAATAGTACCACTTGAGGTGTGAGACCAACTTCATACTGCCTAATACATGCATAACTGGAGCCTCCAAACTGGGATGGAAAGAAGACAACAGTTAAAATGTTTAAAGAAATAACAGCTGAAAATTACTCAAACTTAATGAAAACTATACATCCATAGATCCAAGAAACTCAACAAACCCTAAATACAAGAAACATGGGGAAAAAAAACTATACCAAGAGACATCAAATCAGATTGCTCAAAACAAGTGACAAAGAAAATCTTAAAACCATTAAGAGAAAAAAGATATGCTTTGTACAAAGGAAGAAAGATAAAAGACAACATCAAATTTCTCATGGGAACTGCAAGGGAGAAGACAGGGAAGACAACATCTCTAAAGTACTAAAAGAAATTTAAAAAACATGTCAACCTATAACTCTATGTTCAGAAAAAAATAACTTTTAAACCACAAAGGCACAATAAAGACATTGTCAGACACATGAAAGCTAAAAGAATTCACTCTTGGCACATACGCACTACAAGAAATGTTAAAGAAAGTCCCCTAAGCAGAATGAAATGACACCAGGTGGAAATATGAATATACAAAAGATTGAAAATGGTAATTATGTGTTAATTATATAAACTGAATGTAAATATATATACACACACATATTATGTGTATCTCTTCAAAAAAATAATATTATGGGCATAAAGCACATGTGACCACAGTGGTCTTTATAAGAGGGAAGCAGGAGAGGGACAGAAGGTGATGTGACAATGAGAGAAAGACGTTGGAATAAAACAAGACAGTGGCTCCAGAAGCCCACAGAGGGAAGGAAGCGGATTCTTCCCTGAAGCCTCTAGAAGGAACACAGACCTGCCAACACTCTGATTTTAGAATTCTGCACTGTGATAAGAGCTTTACACCCACTATACCTCAGTAAACCTGCAACAACTCAATGATGAGAGGTGCTATTATTATCCCCACTCTATGGATAATGAAACTGACAAAATGGGAATCATACTTACACCTAAAGGCACACAGCCAGAAAGCAGGGGAAGGCCAGAGTCCAGGGCCACACTCTCAATCACTATTTCTACTTCCTCATTTATTATCTCCTGGAGTCCCATGCAAGATCATGAATTTTCTCATTAACTTAGGTAAATGGCATAGTGGTTTTGGTTTGTTCTTCCTTTCCCAACTTCTTGCATGCACGGCAGAACAGTGTTCCCAGAATTCTTTTTTCAGTGACACAGGTTTTGACTTAGGTCCACATGTAGAATACTGCCTAGGGTCACCCAGAATTTCCTGAGGCTATCTTGGTACACCAGCCAGAGCTCTACCCCTCCTTTCTCTCTGAACTTGAGATACATCTTACATCTAACTGCATCACTCAAATATGGTATGAAACCATGGTTAAGAAATACTAGTGATTTTTTAAAACAGTTAAAACAGTGTGATAACTTTTCTTGCCAGAATGGCAGGGACTTAAAAGGAGGGTAACAGCTAATGTGGGAAAAGGGGCACCCTCACACAGTATTGTTGAAATGTGAGTTGACAGTTTTCTTCAAAGGCAAGCTGGCAATATTTGTTTTTAAAATGGGGAGGTGGGGAAGAAAAAAAAGGGGAGAAGAAAGAGACATGAGGAGGAAACAGACTAGAACACTGATGACTGATGCTATTCTTTCTACCTAAGAGATTACAGATTTTTTTCTTCATTTACTCATCTGTATTTTATAATTTGTTTCATTTTCATAATCAATTTGGATTTTTATGAAATTAGGCAAAGTTTTCCCAAACTGGCCTCTAAGTTGTATGCAGAGGAAGAATTATTATATATCATACTGTTTCATTTTATTAGATTAAAATTGCGTACTATACTATCACAAAGAGTACTTCCAGCAGTACTGACAACCACAGAAAAACTGTAGCCAAGAAGGAACAGATTTTAGGGTGAGGGAAGAAGCCTGTAGGGCTACTGTGAGAATTAAATGAGATAGGACATACAAAGCAATTAGCACAGAGCTCAATACAAAGAGAGTACTTGATAGGATTAGCCATCATCATCAAATAATTATAGGCAATAATTGATTACATAATATATTCCTGCAGAGAAAAAAAAAATCAAACTTGGATAAATATTATATTTTCAAAATACTTTTTCTTCTTCTAGTTCATCTTTAATTGGTTATGGTTCACTGCTTCTCCAACCACAACAGAAGTCAATGTGTTGAAACCCTTAAAATGCTAGGTCCAGGAAGAACATGACCCAGTCTTTAAATCCCAGAAGCTTATGGTCCCATACAAGTATAAACAAACCCAGATGCAGTTGGGAAGGAACTGACAACATTCAAGAATTATTTTCTATTTATAAGACTCTCTAGGATTCCAACAAAATTAGATCTAAACTGCTTCTTCCTTCTAACATTTTTCTCAACACAATTCTCAGTAACCATTTTCTCCTCCAGCCATAACCGAAGAGAAAGAAGCCCTCATAAGTGAGGTAAACCTCTAAATATGAAGTAAGTCTCCAACATGGGAACATTACCACTGCACTGATTCTAGAAAGAAGTTACCTCTTGGTCGTGCTAAACACTACTTCATGCCCATTCACAAATCATGAAGCAATACTCCAGATGAGCCACATTACCAACTCAGAGAAGCATTTTAAAAGTGGCCTATTTGGAAATCACACTCTCTTACTCTTATACACCGCTCTACCAAATAACATTTGGAATGACAAACTTAAGCCATAGCTTAAAGGCCTTTATAAATGCAGTTAAGTTTTAGAGAGCACTTTTGCACCATAAATAACTTGCTTCTATATCCAATTTAATCATTTCCTCAAAATGAAAAGCCCCCTGCAGGGCACTTTGTCCTGTCCAAAACATCCACAGAGACATGTGGTCTACACCAAATGTCCTCTAATTGAAACTCCAAGTAGGGACGCCCTTTTCATACCATGAATGCAAACTGCTAATTCATTTGTGTATCAGTAGATTTGGGTTAGGCTATTTATCAACCTTTGCTGCTGAGACTGCTTTTACTAGAGCATGCTTTGATCCAAATCTAATACTCAAACTATATAAAATTAGTTCTTAAGAGCCAAAGTTATATTTCTCATACCGTTTTGCTATCACAACTGATTTAGAAAATAGTCACAAACTGTTATAATTAAAGAGGGCTTAAAACACATTTCATTTTATAGGTGAGTAATCTAAGGAAATACTTTATGTAGGATATTTTGTTTCAAACAGAGTAGGCTTCTTTTATCAAAAACTGCATGTTCACAACTCTTAGTCATACAATGATTAAAATCACTTGTTCAAAAACGCAGGCTTGATTTACAAGAGCTTCAAAAAGAATAAACTATGTAGGAAAAATTTAATAACCAAGGAGATGAAAGACTTCTACACTGAAAACTACAAAATACTGCTGAAAGAAATTAAAAATAACACAAATAAATGGGAAGACAGTCTATGTTTATGGACTGGAAGACTTAATATTGTTAAGTTGTCTATATGACCCAAAGTAACCTACAGGTTCAATATAATCCCTATTAAAACCACAACGACATTTTTTGCAGAAACAGAAAAATCTATCCTAAAATATTAATACATATGGAATCTTAAGGGACCCCAAATAGCCAAAACAATCTTGAAAGAGAAAGAAGTCTGTAGTCTTACATGTCCTGATTTCAAAAGATACAATAAAGCTTCAGTAATCAAAACAGTGTGTACTCAGATAAAGATAGACAAATAGATCAATGAAATAGAATAGAGAGCCCAGGAATAAACTCTCATATACATGGTCACATGTTCTTCATACAGGGTTCCAAATTCACTTAAAGGGGAATGGATATAGTTTCTTCAACAAATGGTTCTGGGAAAACTAGACATTCACATGCAAAAGAATGATTTTTGATCTTTATCTTACATCATATACAAAAATTAACTCAAAACAGATTAAAGAACAAAATGTAAGACCTAAAACTGTCAAACTCCTAGAAGATACAGGAGAAAAACCTTCATGACACTGGATTTGGTAATGTTTTCTTGGATATGACATCTAAAACACAGGCAACAAATACAAAAATAAACAAATGGACTACATCAAACTGAAAAGCTTTTACAGCAAAAGAAACAATCCACACAATGAAAGGGCAACCTATAGAATGGGAGAAAATATTACATATCATTTATCTGATAAGGGATTAATAGCCATCCAGAATATATAAAGAACTCCTACAACTCAACAGGAACAACAAAAATAACCCAATTTTTAAAATGGGCAAAGGACTTGAATAGATATTCTCCAAAAATATAAAAAAGAAAAAAATATATACAAATAAGTGATAGTATCTCTAATTATTACAGAAATGCAAACCAAAACCACAATAAAGTATCACCTTGCATTCACTAGGATGGCCACTATAACAACTATTTTAAAATACTATTTTTAAAAAAAAAAAACCAAAATAACAAGTGTTGGCAAGAATGTGGAAAAACTGAACCTTTGTGCACTGGTAGTGATAATAGTTGCTATAGAAAATAGTATGGCAGTTGCTTAAAAAATTAAAGATAGAATTACCGTATGACCCAGCAACCTCACTTCTGGGTATATAATTAAAGAATTAAAAGAATTAAAGCAGGATCTTAAAGAGACATTTGCACACCCATGTTCATAACAATATTATTTACAACAATATGGAAGCAACCCAAATGTCCATTGATAGATAAAAGGCTAAACAAAGTGGAAAAATCATCTATACAATCAACAGAATATTATTCAGCTTAAAAAGGAAAGAAATACTGTCAACATGCCACAACATGGATGAACATTGAGGACATTATGCTAAGTAAAATAAGCCAGTCACAAAAAAGGCAAATAGTACATGATTTCACTTATGAGGTATGTAAAGTAGCCAAATTCATAGAAACAGAAAGTAGAATGGTTGCTAGGGGCCGGAGGGGAGTGGAAAATGGGGAGTTTCTGTTTAATGGGTACAGAGTTTGAGTTACGTAAAATGGAAACGTTCTGGAGATCTGTTGTACAACAATGTGAAAACACTTAACACGACTGAACTGTACACTAAAAATAGATAAGATGCTCAATTTTATGGTATCTGTTTTTTTTTTAATCACAATTATAGAGAAATAAACAATTAAAGCAGGTTTGACACTCTATTATGACAAATCATGTCAAGGATCCTCTCAGACCTCAGGCATTTTTCAGACCTTTACCCTAAGTGTTATATGCAACAAAATGAATCATACAAAGAGTATGGCTTTCTGAGAATCTTTCCAAAGCAATCACACAGCAATGAAAGAAAAACTGACCTAATACCACAGATGAAACTAATAACCCCTAATTCAAAAACATCTTTATAAGAGAGCACAAAGTGCCAAAAGGGGGCTGTTGGAGCTCCTGCACCTCTGTGTGAAAGAGATTTTTTCAGAAGCTGATGCCATTATCAGTCTTCGGCTTACCTCTACTTCCTTTTAATCCAGGGCCAATTTCTGAGACTATTTCACAAGTCTAGATAATTTGTCACACCAATGTAGAAGTTAGTCATATTCAGAATGCAATATGGCCTCACCTTAACCTAAGCAATATACCAAGTACTAAAATTAACAAGAACAAAGTCAGCAGCTTCTGTTCCCTTTTTAATTTGTTTGTGGCTTCCTTTTAAGAATGTGCATGATCCAGAATGGCCTGTAATCATTTTAACAGTTAACAAGTCCATAGAAAGTGATATGGTTGTTCATGGCATCAAAAAAAAAAAAAAAAGCAAAAAAAATCCAAGTACACTTCAACTGAATACTTAATGTGTTGGTTTTGCACTAACTGACCAGCCTGCTCTGCTCTTTCTCCAGGTGGTACACAGTACAACAGAATGTACTGTCTTAAGGACTCATTCAGGGTTACACAGCTTGGCTTACAGACAGATGGCCTGGGCTGGAATCCTGGCTCAACTACCTATCAGCTCTCTTACTTCGGGAATACTGCAGATTCCCTTATATTGCACTTCACAGATGTTTATAGTTTTTTACAAATTGTCAAGACCCTCCTCCACCAGCAAAAGGTTACAATTCACTTTACTGCAGTGGTCTAGAACTGAACCTGCAATATCGCCAAGGTATGCCTGTATGACTTAATTTCTTTAGGACTGTTTTATGATCTATAAATTGGTGTTTTATAAGAATTAGAAATCTTAAAATCCAAAAGTTACAAAAGTGATGGTTTAGATAAGTGTTCACTATTCATTTTAGTTACATGGGAAAGCAACATGTAAGGAAGAAAAAAGTGGTGTCACCTATGTTCTAGTACAGCAGAATTCCTAATGACATCTGTATCTGAGTTCCAAGTTTTACCTGTACTCTTGACTCTCAAGCCAGGTCTCAGGTTTGAGAAAGGGAGGATAAGTTCATTTTAGGCAAATGTACATACTGTAGATGTACATACTGCACATGTACAGAAATTCCAGTCTGGACAAAGAATGACACCCATAAAATAATTTAAGTAGCTAAAGGCGGCAGTACATGATTAAGCATCAAAAAGAATAACAGATGAGTGACAAAGACAATGCAAATTGAAAGAGGGGACTGCAGGACTGAACAAAAAGGAGAAGGTTGGGAGGTAAGAGAGCCCACTATAGCGCCCTAGGCTGGAGGCTATGGGAGACCTTACCAATAGGCATTGATACCACCTGGTAAAGGGTCAAAAATGAGACCAATGTGGCAGAGAGAATAATCACGACATTAATAAAAACTGGGAAACCAGAGGTGGCACAAGATAATTCTGCTCTGGACATGTGCAGTGTGTACTGGTGATTACACATATGAAGGAAGACATCCACTGGGCAGCTGGAAAACTGACTGAAAACTAGGGCACGATGATAATCAAGAAGTACAAGGTCACAGAAACCAAAGGAGAAAGTTCCAAGAAGCAGCTATCAACAGTGCCTGACATGGCTTACAACAGATAGTAAGGGAAAATTCAGCAACAGAAAAAAAGGCCTCTGAACAGTCTGGCAAAGCCAATCAGCAGCTGAAGCCACATGCAGATGAAGAAGTTCTAAAATATCAAGCACCCAGAAATGATTTAATTTGCCCCACAAGCAATCTGGTTTTTTACTACTCTAGATAAGAAATTAGATTTTATATCTACTCCCAGAGGCTGATCTTTTTGGCAGGTGTCTGAGGAGCCTCCACAAGGATTACAAGGAGCAGGAAACAGTCATTAGCAAGAGAAAGAGGACACACTTTTTCCAATTACAGGATTCCAAGGCTTTTAGTAAAAGCAGCTAGAAGTTCATTAGCAAAGCATATTAACGAAGTAATATTCCATTTACCAGACCCTAAATTAAAGCGTAACCCACTCTAGCCCCATACAAAGGATTAAAACATCTTACTTTTAAGAAAAGCACTTTGAAAAATATTTTTACATTTATATAAAGTAATAATTTGATTAGAAAAAAGTAAATACCATTGCTAATCGATTCTACCATCCTGAGACAAATCACCTAATCAAATTAGTTTTTTTCTCTCTTTCTTCTGGCTTTTACTGGTGAGCACTTTGTTCATATGCTCTGTAGATAAAAAAAAAAAAACACTATTGTAGACTCCTTCTGCAGTTCTGTCACATATACAACTTAAAACAAAAATTTGAGTGTGAAACTAAGTATGTGGCAAACAAACTTAAAAGTCCTATGAAAGATGGTCAAATGTTGCCCTGCCATTAATAGCCTATTAGTGATAACATTTGAAATTTGAATTCAAATGGTCACAGACTAAAACACCATATTCCTGAAAATTTATACAAGTTTATATTCACTAAATACATAAAATGTACCTTTTTATTTATAATGAATTAAAACACAACCATTCCTTCCATAAAACCATTTCACAATGAAAACTATATGTTGCTTTTTTAAAAAGTTCTTAATTTGCTGGTCATTATGAGCTGATTTATAAACCGAAATACTACTAAAATTTATACATTTAATATATATACACATATTTTCACTATACATTTTTAATATTGTCCTCCCTCCCTCCCTCCCCGACCCCTGTCCTTTCACTATACTCAACATCTAGAGCAGCGGTGTCCAAACTTCTGGCTTCCCTGGGTCACATTAGAGGAATTGTCTTGAACCACATATAAAATACACTTACCACAGCTTTAGAGTTAAAAAAAAAAAAAAAAAAAAAAAAAAAAAAAAAAAAAAAAAAAAAAAAAAAAAAAAAAAAAAAAAAAAAAAAAAGGTCAGAAAAAAATCTCATAATGTTTTAAGAATTTCTGTTGGGCCACATTCAAAGCCATCCTGGGCCTCGGGATGGACATGCCTGATCTAGATAGAGCTTAGCTTCAAGAAAAAGCCTGACACCAATCCAGAATAAGTGAGTTATTTAAAGTAATTATAGTAACTTCTACTCCTGGCAACTCTTTCAAAGTCCTTACAAACTATAAAGCATAGCCAAAACATTCTCAAAGGTCCCTTTTTCTGTGGACTAGTGATAACACATCCTCATAGATCAGTAAACCTGGATGTTAAGATAAAGGAATGTTAATACATATAGTATGTCAAGACAACGAATAACCCATGCTTCTGACTTAAGAAAATTAACAACATCTAGTCCAAACATGAAAAACTGCATTAGGTAATCTAACTACTTCTGCTGGTTTTTTTCAGCAGACAATGAGATTTATTTTGTTTCAAAGATTTTCTAGCGAAATTCTACTTCAGTGGAAAAAAAATATACAAACATACAAAATACCCAGAGAAACATCATAACAACTGCAGGCAAATCTTAACCTTCAAAAAGTAAACTTGTTTATATTACTAAAAAAAGAAACATAAAAAAATCTGTAGGGTGTCAGTGGACAAACTGAACTCAGTTACCTTCAAAAATCTGCCCAGACGCTGAAAAAACTCAATGGCATCCTTTTGGGGCAAACGTATTTGTGCCCCATCAGATGCCAAACTCGTGGTTTCATAATCAAGTAAGAAAATCAATCTGATTTCTCCTACTTACTCAAACAAAAACTATACTGGAATTTGATCAGCAGGAAGGTTGAAAGCACAGGCCATTTTTGGAGTTAGCTTCAGGAATATTTAATTTGAACCAGACCCATTCATGATGGCCAGAGGCCTAGGGTCTATATTAGTATAATTACCATCAAGATCTTGAACAGCTAGTTTGTACATTCACATTATTTGTACAGACACAACACAGGCCACAAAAGATGTATGATTCTGCCAGGACCCTGGCCAATTCAACCACCTCTTTTCATACTTTATACTCTGGCAGGTATTCTCCTCATCTGACCCTGACATTTATGGGGACAAAAAAGGGTCACTAAAACTTACAAACTGTACAAATGCGAAATTAGCAAATACAATTTAGGCTGATATTTCTCAAAAACAAAGGGGGGGGTTTATTTACTTAACTACACAGAGTGTAAAATGGCTCTTATAAAAATATGCAGCAGGATAATAATACAAACTTAATGTTTTACTAGACTCCTTCTTTTTTTCCCCTGTGCTAATAATGGCCCATGAAGATAGTCATTTATTCAAACAAATGTTAAATGCCACTGTGCGAGGTAAGCAAAAAACAGAAAAGCAAGGCTGCAATACCTGCCAAGGACAACTTTAAACTCAAGGAGACATGCCCATTACATTACTGTACTATTTTAAGTTTACTGAACACCAGCAATATGCCAGACCGTGCTGGGCACCACCGACACACAATAATAATCAACTGTCTGGGTACCATGGACACACAAGAATAATCAAGTAACTGCAGATCTGTAATCAATGACCAACTACAACAACCCCAAGCCTGACTAGTCCTAAAGCAGCAGTATTTAATTCTGGAAATCATCTTGCCTCTGTAATTCAATCTTTTCTATTGATGGCAATTCTTTGAATAATTTCCACATATGTTAACCCAGACTAACTCAGCTTAGAGAGTGAAATAAGGGAATGTAATGTTTTGAATAAAAATGACAGTAAACTGAAGCACCCTTGCTGTTTAACATTAATTTGGTTTGCATTTGCTGGTGCTTTCAATAACAATAAAAAGCAAGTGACTTTAATCAATAAAGTGGAACATCAACCCTAAAGTTACTATGGCAAGAAATTATTTTCTTGCAGTGGCAGTTTAGTGTGAAACAAAAGCTAAATTAACGCATTTCACTTAGTTTATTGAAAACCATTCACTTTTAGTGATTTCTTCGCAAAGACTCTGGGACTCAGTTCCCTAGGCTCAAATTACTTCCCTAGGCTCAAAAACAGGTAGTATGGACAAAATGACAGCTTTGGTCGTCTAGGTTACAAAGTAATTTTTAATCTTGTAAAAGTACTGGTTTACAGTCATACAGTACCAATAAGAGTTTTTAAAAGAGGGGCCAACCTTTGATTGTAAATTATAAATAAAAGTTTGCAAACTAGAAATTTCACATTTGTTTTTAAAGTCTTCCCCATTGACGACAATGACACCCAACTATGTATCTTAAAATTAAAAAAAAAAAAAAAAGTAAAGACTTTCACTAGCTTACTGGGAAGGTAAATAGAACTGTATTATAGACCTAAATAGAACTGTATTATAGACCTATATAGCGGAAATCGTTAGCTAAACAACCATTCACACTGCAAAGAGATAATTGGAGATTGAAGCTGAAGAAACAAGATTCCTCCCCAAGAAATATTTGAACAAATTTAAAATAAAATGTAATTTGTGTTTTAAAGTCTTTCCACCAGTCTTGCTATTTTTACATTTTAAAGTGAGTTCTGTATACGCGCCGTTATTAAACCCTCAACCGAGAGAAAAAAGTTGTCCTAATATTTGCCTACCAACAGCAATGATATCTAAAAATATGCCCCCCTACCCAGAATGGGCCAAGTAGCAAGTAATATCCGAGAAGTCAGGAAGTTTTGAAATGGTAGTGACCAGGGGACAAGGGGGAGGACAAGGGGAAGGAATCACGGGCAACAAGAGCAACTCCGGGTGGCCAACGCCGTAAGTTAGCATCCGAACGGCAAGTTCGAGGCTCTGGACGGGGCTTGACCTGGCAACTTCGGCCGGACGGAGCCCCGTGCCGCAGCCCGGCCACCCAGTCGCAGCCCGGCAGCGGCCTCCGCGAGGACGAGGTGACAGCGCGAGGCCGGGCCAGGAAAACGCCGGCCAGTGACACCCACCTTCCTTCTCCGCCCGCGCCGCGGCCACGACGAGGGTCATCACTAGGTGCAGCGCTCCCAGGAGGCCCGCGGCCGCGCTCCGCTGGCCCCCGCCGCGGCCAGCCGCGGGCTCAAGACTGGCCCCGGAGGACGTGGAGGCGGCGGCGGCTTCTGCTGCTCCTCCCGCCCGCTTCCCCATCCCTGCCGGCCGGGGACCGCCGCGCTCGAGGTCCGGCGCGGCCCTTCTGGGCGAGACGGCGGCGCGGGAGCCGTGGTCCGGGCTGGGGCGGCGGCTCCGGGCCGAGTGATCGGGCTCCGGGCGTGGATCTGGGTCCGTGCGTGCCTGTGAGCGAGAGTGTCAGTCACGGCCGCGGCCTCGGCATCGCCTGCTCGGAGTCGAAGCGGAGAGGCCGCGGGTCAAGCACGGCGGGCAGCCATACTGGAAACGGGCAAGAGCCACCGGGTCCCGGCGCTGTCCTGTGAGGGGCGGGGCGCGGCCCTGGGTGCCGCTCCCACCGTGCTGTCTGCTGGGGGCCCGTAGCTCAGCTGCCTGCCCCTGACGCTCTGAGTCCGGACCCCTCGACCAGCTCTCGAACACCCACGGCTCCAGCAGCTAGGTGGGGCGGGAGCAGCAAAACCCCAACAAGTCACCGCTGCCCCGCGGGTAGGAGGGGAGAGGCACCACGGGCCCAGCCACCAGGACTTAAGATGGCGGCGCCCGCTTCGCAGAGTCAGTGACGACGATCACGTGGAGACCGGGAGGCCTTTCCGCGCCGCAGCCGTGTGGTGTGGGCGGAGCGGGGCTGCGGGGCACTATCGCAGGCGCCGCCCCTGCTCCAATGGGGGATCCGCTTCCGCATCTTCTACACTTCAATGCGCGAGCCTTCCAGAGAACTTAGTGTGTAGGTCTCTGTACCTGCGAGGCCCAGCGCGGAAAATCCATTCCAGTGACTCCTCCGGGTCGCACCTCCGCCTCTCAACCGCTTGGAGAATACCC
The DNA here is from genome assembly GCA_004026885.1 of Lyroderma lyra. NCBI lineage: Eukaryota > Metazoa > Chordata > Mammalia > Chiroptera > Megadermatidae > Lyroderma > Lyroderma lyra. The sequence goes on from PVJL010000178.1 coordinate 215,596, forward strand.
CAGGCCTGATTCAGTTCCTGGTGGCGCTTCCTGGAGGCTGGGGAACTGCTCTGTTCATCTTTGCATCCTATAGACGCTAGTCAGCAGTGCTACCTAGAACCCTCTTGCTCTTAGTTTGTGCCCATTTTGCTGTGTGTATGAAGCAGCAGTGACCCTCTAGGGCAGCGGTTCTCAACCTGTGGGTCGCGACCCCTTTGGGGGTCGAACGACCCTTTCACAGGGGTCGCCTAAGACCATGGGAAAACACATCAGATATATTTACATTACAATTCATAACTAGCAAAATTACAGTTATGAAGTAGCAATGAAAATAATTTTATGGGGATCACCATGACATGAGGAACTGTATTAAAGGGCCGTCGTGGCATTAGGAAGGCTGAGAACCACTGCTCTAGGGAAAGGGCAGATTGTTCTCTAGAAAAGTATGCAGTGCCTCTGCTCCGCCTTGTAATGATTTTTAAGATGGTTAGTTCACATATTTATTTCACAGCCCAAATCAAACCCCGTCTCCTTTCGTCTTCTTCACAAAGCCATCTCATGCCTTTTAGACATCCTTTCTCTCTTAGGTTGAGGTACTTGGTGTGGTTGGCTCTTAATCTCCAAAACTTAATTTAAGTTTCTTGAGGGAGTCCCTCTTTTCTTAGTAACTTCCCCTAAACTCCTAACACTGTATTTTAATAACTTCCCCTTACTCCAGAGCCATTTACTTACGCTTAGAAGTATTTGTTGAGTGATCTATGTATTTTTAAGCCTAAATCCACCTCTAATACATAGAACAAACCACATAGGAAAGTAAGATTTAAGAAAAATATACAAAAGGAACTCCAAGTGCTACCCTAGGCAGTAGTAGTCTTCTTTGTCAAGCAAGCACTTAAATTTTTTTATTTATCAATTAACTTATTTTTAATGGCCTTACCTAATGATTTGAAAAGTAGTTTTAATATTAGTGTTAAAATTGAGTAATAAAATTTTGTTCTTGATGTAATGAGAGGAATAATATCTCTAAATTGACTTTTCCATAGTTTTACATGCTTAGGGCAAGAGAGGCAAAAGAGCTGCTAAAGCAGCTATGGTAACTGAGTGCCTTAGCTGGGTCAGAGCTTACCCTTCAATGTGCCAGTGGAGAAGTCAGCAGCCCTTCCCCATCACCAGGTTCAAGGCAGATAAACTTCTCCAACCGTGAAATGCTCAGGTAAACAGGAACCAACAGTATCCTCTGATTAGCTTGAGGCTCAAGAGACCCATGGGAAATAATTTGCATGTGGTTATAATTGGAGTTTAGACTTAGACATGTTTGATCAGAGGCCAATTTCCCTTGAAGCTAATGTAGCTTCAGCTACAGGGCCCCACTCATGCACAAGTTCCTCCCAAGGCCCTACACCTCATTGTGTATTAATAAGCTTATATTCTTGTTCTTAAAGGGGCCCTCCTCAATAGTTGTGTAAGCTTGTAGGGCGCATCATACCTGGACCTCCTCTGTGCCTGATAGACATTGGGAACTGGAGCGGTGATGATGAAGTTTGTTTCCAGAAAAGGACAATGAGACTGCTGGGAGAATAATAAAGAAGAAGGACTCTTACCGGACAGGTTGGTAAACTGTATGTTGGAGCACGCCTGGAGTGGAGCCCCCCTCACTCCTTTATTCCCTCTCCCTCAACACCCATGTTCCTTGGGAAGGAGAAAGCTGTCAGTCAAACTGAGAAATTATCACCAAGAGCCCTTCTGAAGTTTCGACTAGCTGCAGACCTCCCTTCTCTCCTTTTGGGGATTAGAGAGACCTGGGCATTTGGCAGGTGGAGTCAGTCTATTTAGCCAGCAGAATCAGGGAAAACCCGCTAAACCAGTGGTTCTCAGTGTCATCCCCATACTAGCAGCATCAGCACCACCTGGGAACTTGTAGAGATGCATATTGGCAGGCCACATCCCAGGCCTGTGGAATCAGAAACTCTGGGTTGAGGTCTAGCAATCTGTTTTAACAAGCCTGCTGGGTGATTCAGATACAGGCTCCAGTTTGAAGACTATCACACTAAATTAATTTATGCCAGGAATTACAAGCTGCTGGGACTCCTCACCTTCTATTCACTTTACTGTCTACTCACATTAGTAAACTACTATTGAAAGCAGAGTTAAAAGGGACTCCGATGAATTTGGGCTTAAACCTCAGCTCTGCCTTTATTAGCTATCTATATGATGCTAGGTAAATTACTCAATTTTTCCAGCCTCAATTTCCTTTTCTGTAAAGTGACATCTAATAAATTTGGGGAGATTAAGCAAGATATGCTGGTAAACATATAAAATCATGTGTGGCACATAGTAGGAGATTGTAAAAGATAGTTGTTATTGAATACTTTTTCAAAACACCATGTTAGGCACAGTGAGAGTTTGAAAGATCATTGATTTTTATATTCCCATTTCATACTACAAAATATTTGAGGAGGCTTACAAGAATACTTGCATTATAATAAACATATATATGAATTAAAATTTGGTACCAGGAGGGAAAAACACAGGGCTCTTATCTCTGGTGAGTGCATGTGGTCTTCTGGAATTCAACACCATCTTATACTCCTTCAAATCCCAACTTTACGTTACCAGGCAGACCTGTCTCTGTTGCTGTCCCCACTCAGACATCTGATAGACATCTTAAACTCCCATGAACTCCTAATCTTCTCCCCAAACCTGCTCCCCCCACAGCTTTCCTATCTCCAGGGTAACTCCAGCCATCCAGTCGCACAAGCCAAAAACCTAGGAGTCATTCTTTACTTATCTCCAGATATATCCAGAATTGAACTGCCTGCTTGTCCCCACCTCCATGGTACATGCTGGATTGAGCCCTGTCATCTTCTGCCTGGATTTCTCCAAGAGCTTCCTAATAGATTTTTGGCTTCCAGCTGTAAAAGGAAAATTTTCCACTCACAGCACCTGCCTAGGAGATAGCAAAATGGAATGCTATGATGAAGCACTTGAACTCTGAGTGAACCCTTGGCCAGACCCTTGTTAGACCTAACTGGAAACTCGTTCCTGACCAGTGAACAGAACAAGTAATTTGTTTTATCCAGCACTGTTCTAATCAAAGTGCTGCTTTTCAATCTTTAATTAGCAAAATGACGTGAATCTCCTTCCCACTTTCTTGTATTTAAGAAACCCAAACTTTTCCCAACTCTTGAATTACTCAGTGAACTTTTTCACCAGTGTGTTTCTCTGCCTGGCAAGTATATACGCTCAACTTTGCATTTTGTATTTGTTTGTTTGTTTATTATTTTTTGAGTTCTGGTGGTCTTTGCTATATATTTTGGCATAAATTTGCACATTTATGGTCTTGTCAACACAGCACATTTAAAACAGCACATCCTGTTTCCCTCTCGCAATGGCTACCATCTCAGGGTGAAACCCACAGCTCTTATGATGGCGTACATGGCTCTCTATGGTTTGGTTTCCTATGATCTTTGACTTTCACTTCTACTGCACTTCTCCAGGTTCAGTCCATTTTAGCTCAACACACCACCATTTTGTTTCTCAAACACACCAGGTATGCTTCTGCTCCAGGACCTATGCCCGAGCTCTTTGCTCTATCTGAAGTGCTTTCTTCCCCCAGGTCTCTGTTTGACTGACTTTCTCACCTCCTTTCAGTCTCAGCTCAGTTATCACCTTCTTGGTGAGGCATACTCTGATCACCATCGTTAATGCTGTAGTTTAATATACCCACCTCCAAGGCCCAATCCTCCTTACCCTTGCTCATTCCCCCCTTTTCCATAAAACATAACTTTCTATAACACTATATAATTTACTTATCTGTTAGGTACTGTTATTATCTATCTTTCATGCCTATCTGTTGTGTTCACTGATGTATCCCAAAATTCTAGAATGTATTACGCACTCAGTAACACTTATGGAATGGATGGATGGACAGATGGACAGATGAATAGAACCTAAAGATAAGCAAGACATAGTCCTCCCATCAAGGGAACTTGAAATCTAGTGGATAAGATGGGCATGTACGAAATACAATAGGAGGGACTGAATCAAAGGAGAAAAGAGGAGAGGGAGTATTAATGAAAGCAACTCTGGGTTCTACCAATTTCTGTATTTATCCAGCCTTTTCAATGTCTTCAACTGATTTTTCTTTGTTTTTAGCTCTATTTCTCTTTCGTCTAGTTTAGAGCATGAATAAAGCCCATGCAATAAATAAATGAGAAGAAATGTAACATTGACAGTCTTCTTCAAATACAGAGTAATATGCTCATTTTGTCTGCTGTGTGCCTTTATTCCTTGGTAGGTTTCTCTTGGTGTAATTCTTAAAAATAAAATCAACTCACAAACCCCAGGGTTAGGTGTGTTCAACTTACTAGGTAAATTGCTATAGCCTGGGGTGAGGCAAATAAATTGGAGACTGGTTCATGCTATAGGATGAAGTCAGTAGTTTGTGAGGTCGGGGCTGAGCTTGCTACCTGTCTGGGTCCCATCCTCTTTGAAGCTCTTCACTCATGTATTCCTTAAGAAAACTAGATTCCTTTGCTGTTTCCAAATTCACATGAACTAAGACCACATCAGTGACCATAACCGCTACAACATGTACACCTCTACCATAAGTGTATTGCATTTAGATGCTAGAATCAACTATGGTTTTGTTCAATAGTTCTCTTCCAAGCTGACTGACATATGTGACAAGTCTATATTAAACTTCCTAGCATTCTTAAGAAATATTTTTGTGGTAAACATCCTAGTTTGAAATAAACCAAACTTCTAGCCTGCCATTTCAAATTCTCTACAACAGGCTCCAGAACCCCTCTATTTTTTTCTCTCTTTAGAATACTTATTACTCTTGTGACTTTTAAGATGTTTCATGTGGTTTGGAAATCTTTATTAAAAGGAAGAAAATAATATTCTTGAGGACAGAGGATACTTCTTATATTTTTCTTGTTCCCTCCCCCCACCTCCCCTACCTCTGTCCTCTAATACTCAATAAGTATGTGGAAATTGAATTTTAGATTGCCCTGAATTTCTGAATGTTCCTAAACACCATTGTTAAAGAAACCTACTTCAACCATCATTCAATTGTACTGAAAATGTCATGGTTGGGTGGTAATTAGCAGCCTTAGAAAATCAGCAGGAAAAAGGACATTGAACAATACATTAAGGGACATTTTGTTTCTACCTCTCATTATTTAACTGTAACTGTAAAAATGCCAGGAATGGTCAGTAAAGGTGAAAACCAACATGTTCAAGATGCTTAGATGGAGACCAGAAATGATGAAAAACAATTAAAACATTAATAATGTATGGCAGTAAAATAATGACCACTGCTGGGATGAAGATGAGGTAGGAGATTCTCTCTGCTAAGCCTAGTTTGAGTTGTTTAAATCAAGAATCAAGAATTGGCTATTTGGTGAGGATGTGGAGAAAAGGGAACCCTGGTTCACTGTTGGTGGGATTGCAAACTGGTGCAGCCACGATGGAAAACCGTATGAAGGTTCCTCAAAAAATTAAAAATAGAACTACCTTCTGGGTTATACTTAGTTATACTTAGTTATACTTAGTATACGTAGTTATACTTCTGGGTATTTATTCAAAGAAATCCAAAACACCAATTCGAAAAGATATATGAAGCCCTATATTCACTGCACTATTTACACTAGCCAGGATACAGAAGCAACCCAAGTGCCCATCAATAGGTGAATGGATAAAGAAGATGTGGTACATATATACAATGGAATAGTATTGGGCTATAAAAAAGAGTGTAGAATCTTACCATTTGAACCAACATGAATGGACCTAGGATGGGTACCAGTCCATGGCCTGTTAGGAAATGGGCCACACAGCAAGAAATGAGTGGTGGGCAAGCAAGCAAAGCTTCATCTGTATTTGCAGCCGCTCCCTGTCAGTCACGTTACCGCCTGAGCTATACCTTCTGTCAGATTAGCAGTGGCCTTAGTTGTATAATTATTTCATTATATATTACAATGTAATAATAATAAAAATAAAGGGCATGATAAATGTAACACACTTGAATCATCCCGAAACCATTCCCCTCACCCCCCACCCCCGCTGCTGCCCTGTCTGTGGAAAAATTGTCTTCCACAAAACCAGTCCCTGGTGTCAAAAAGGTTGGGGACTGCTGACCTAGAGGGTATCATGCTGAGTGAAATAAGTCAGATAGAGAAAGCCAAATACCATGTGATTTAACTTACATGTGGAATCTAAAAAAAAAAAATAAATGAACAAACAAAACAAACAGACTCATAGATCTAGAGAACAAACTGATGGTTGACAGGAGAGGAGGGTTGGGGAGTGGGGTGAAAAAGGTGAAGGACTTTAGAAGTACAAATTGTTAGTTACAAAGTAGTCATTGGGATGTGAAATAGAATCAATAATATTGTAAAAACTATGTATAGTATCAGGTAGATACTAGACTAATCAGAAGGATCACTGCATAAATTAAATAAATGTCTAACCACTGTGCTGTACACCTGAAACTAATATAAAACAATATTGAATGTCAGCTGTAACTGGGGGAAAAAAAAAGAATTGGCTATTTAATGTGGAGCCTGAGAGGAGGTGTTTGCAGCTATCACATACACATGCCTGGAGAAGTGTTTTCCATAAAATGAATTCTACTTTCTCTAAACATCATCATTTTAATCTCTGGTATTTTAGCCACAAGTTAAATTTGGTATTTTAACTCTAGTATTTTAAAATCTTGTAGCTTGGCTGGTAAAATGTCTTCATGACCACGAACAAGTCTTTGAATTATTCTTAAAAGAAAAATGTCATCGAAGAAATAGTCTGTGCACGTTCTCAAGGGGAATATTTGTGTTTGAGTTAGTCTGCATTATGGTTAGCATCTGTGTTCTATCATGAAGATTCAATGCTTTGAATTCCTTTGATAGTACAAGGGCAGGAAATGGACTCCTTGATCTTCATAAGATACATGTCCTGTCACATGATGGAAAATATGATTGCAAATAAAAACTGTTCTTTTTGTTACAGAAAAGTATTATTTTTGCCAAAATAGTTTTACTCATTGTGAATAAACTCATACCAAAAATACATAATATTTTAGAGTAAGAAATGGACCTGAAGTGGTTAGCTGAGGCTGGCTTTGCAAGTTTTTGTTCCACTTCCAGCTATTGTTTGGCAAATTACTCAGCCTCTCTAAATCTCAGTTTCCACAGTTTCTTGTTCTAGAAAAATGGTAAAAGTGGCTATTGAAGACTGGTTTTAAGTACTGAATAAACTAAGTTTCATGGAATTATCTGGCACATGGTAGATGCTCAATATTGTCACTGTTATAATGATTATTATAACAGAAAAGGAAACTGAAGCCCAGTAAGGAAGGGACTTGTCCAAGATAATATCAGGGCAGAGACATAACTCCCTAGGCCAGAGTTTCAGCTTTTATTTAATCTTTAAGTCCTTTAATTTAATATCTTATATGTCTACAGTATGTTACTCGGCAATGTGCTCTTATAATTATTGTATTATTCTTTTGTGTTGTGTAATGTATTGTAATAATGTCAAGGCTAAAGAATTAAAATACCACTGCTCGACCTAAATGGTAGCACAGATCAACTCAGTAACATTATATGAAATGACTCAAATGATCCCTCAAGAGGGTCTCACTCCAATGTTAGAAGCCATAGCTTGTACCTCCCTGAAGTCACCTACTGAAGCCTAAGCTCACTTTACATGAGTCAAGGTAGGCCGGGTTAGGCTGTGATAACCAACAACTTCTAAATCTCCATGACATAAATAGATTTGTTTCCCTCTTCCCGTACAGGTCATCAGGCCCTGGCAGATAGGGTAACCTGGGTCACTGTAGCAAAGTGAAAAGACAGGTCAGGGATTGAGGGGTCCCATAATGGCAATTGAATTATCTGATGGGAGTTTCCACTCATAACTCATTGGTCACAACAAATTGTATGGCCACATCTGAGGACAAGGGACCAGGGAAGTGGAACCCTTCGTATGTCTGGAAGGAGAGAGATGGCCCTACTTAATGACCACCACTGGCTTTAACTTCTTTTCTTCTCCTCTTGGAAAATAAAAAACAGCAGCCTGAGAAAAGATGATGGAAACTGGTTTCAGTTTGTTATAAATTACCAAGTTGTAAAGAACAACTTTAAGTTTTTATCATTTATACTTTTTTATTTGTTCATTTAATATATTTTTATGGTGAACATAATCACTAATGAAATGTGAATGTAGTTGGAGGGAATTCTAATTCTAATTCTTAGAGTTTGTACATTAAAAAAACAGTAACAATATTTGAATACTGACTGGACTTTGATGAGGAATTGTTAATTATCTTGGTATGATTATGGTATTATTTTTTTTAAAAAACTATCTTTTAAAAATACATACTGAAATATTTATAAATGACATAATCTGATGGGATTTTCTTCAAAATAATTTACCGGGTAAGTGGGGGCACTGGTTAGGGTTACAGATGAAAGGTTAGCCATGAATTGATTGTTGTTGAAGCTGTGTACTTGGTGCATGGGCATTGCCTACACCAGTCTCTCTGCTTTTCGTTATGCTTGGGATTTTCCATAATAAAACGTGTTTTTTTTTAAAGCAATAATAATAGGCCTTCAGCTGCTTCAGCCTCAGATAGAGCATCTCTTGATCAGACTAACAAGAGTCCTAGACCATCACAAGTGCCGGGGCGGCGGGAGTGCAGGCGAGGGAGCGGGTGCCTGCCCTGAGAGATCAAATCATCAAGCCCTGGGGAAATACCAAACATTTGAAATAGCCAAACTTAGCCCAAGGTGGCAACAGATAATGCCAGTGCCTTGCAGCATCTGGCAGGAATTTAGAACAACCCACTCTTGCTCCCTAAAGAGGCCAAACACTTACAGCCTCCTGAGGCCATGGTGTCTTATACAGTCCAACACTTAAGACTTGAGTCCAGCTCTGAGATAAACTCTTCTCAGGTTCCTCTGTGGCCTTGGCAGGACACTAAAGTTCCGTTGGCCGTCAACATGATGCACAGAGACTTTTGAGGTTGGCAGAAATGTGTGGGGCATGAGCCTGGGCTGCAAACAGAGTTGGGGTGTGACACAAGGGTTATTGCAGGTGCTCCTCCCTGACTCCTAAGGCCTCTGGTCTTCATCACAGACCTCCTCCCCTGAGCCAGCCCACTTTCATTTCTAGTTACTGCCAACCTATTCACATCAGAGGTGATGCTTGTGAGTATCACTATGGTGGCACCTGGTACCTAACCCATCCTCCTCTGCAGGCACTGCTCCCTTGCCCACAGGGCATATTCTCCAAGATCTGTTTCCCCTGACACAGTTGGCTGGCTATGGCTGTCTATTCCAGGCTGGTCCAACCAGATTATCTTGAAATTTTTCCTAAGAGATATGGACATTAAAAATAAATTATGAATTATGTAAATAGCAGAGCTTACATATGGCCATCTATTAACTCATGCTGTGGAGTCCCCAGAGCTGCCTTCAGTCCCATGAAATAATCCAGTATCACCAAATATGCAAGGTCTGGCAGAAGTAATGCCCTTTTAAAAATAGTTATGTTAATGTAGTTATGATAGTGATATGTTACAGAATTACATGTTATAATTATCATATACATTATCAACTCATAAAAAAGGGGTGTTACTTGTGCCGAGCCCTATATATATGACCGAGGTTCCTTTCTTTATTGAGTGTCTTTGGAAAACCTACAAAATGACTTCCAGTTATCTCCACATTCTGCTATTCACACCCTTTCATCAACAACAACCCCCCAAACTTGAGTGTGCATTGAATCTAATAACACTTCTAATGAAGAGAATGTGGCAACAATGATGTGAGTTTACTTTAAGATTATGTTACAAAATCTCCCTCTGTCCTATTGGGGGGAAGAAAGCTGCCATGTTATGAGTACTCCTGTGGATAGGCCCACTATCCAGAAAGGCTCCAGCCCATAGCCAGAAAGGACCCGAGGCCTGCCAAGAGCCACATGAATGAGCCTGGAAGCTAACTGGGAGCCTTGAGATGACTGTGACTACAGGCCAGGCTGACATTTTGATGACAAACTTCTGAGAAGTCCCGAGCCAGCAGCACCCAGCTAAACCATACTCAGATTCCTGATAAAGAATGCTTGTTTTAAGTTGCCAAGTTTGGGGATAATTTGTTAGATAGCAATAGGTAACTAATGCAAGGGGCTGTGAATATTCAAAATAAAATCTTAAAAACTGATGAAAATGTAAGGAGACTTGGTCTAATGCATAGGTATAATGGCTGATTTTAATACTCCTCTGTCAGTATTTAGTAGAAAAAACTTGGCAGAAATCATAAAAACAGACACAACTCCACCAACTTGACCTAACTGATGTTTATGGAAGACTCCATGTAGGAAGAGCAAAATGTATAAGGTCTGACAATTAAGTTTGTGAACTCATCCTAGAAAAAGTGCTATATACCTCATTGCTCAATATCACTACGGTCACCTTCAAAGTACTCTCCTTGGGAAGGTATGCACTGACGCCAGCGCCTAGTCTACCCTTCAAAGCAAGTTTGGAACTTTTTCTGGAATGGCCATCAAAGCTGTCATCATATTACCCTTGATACCCTGAATGTCATCAAAATGTCTTCCTTTCAATATTTCCTTTATCTCCGGGTAAAGAAAAAAGTAGGGAGGGTGTTTTAACACAGTAATTTGTTTACTGGCTAAAAACTCCCTCACAGACAGTGCTGTGGGAGCTGGTGTGTTGTCATGATGCAAGAGCCCTGAGTTGTTGGCGGAAAGTTCAGGTGGTTTTCGTCTAACTCTTCCATGTAGCCTTTTCAGCACTACCAAATAGTAAACTTGGTTGACTGTTTGTCCAGTTGGTACAAATTCATAATGAACAGTCCCTCTGATGTCAAAAAAGGTTAGTAACATTGTTTTGACTCGATTTGGACTGATGGAACTATTTTGGCCGTGGAGAATTGGCTGGCTTCCATTGTGCACTTTGATGCTTTGTTTCAGGGTCATATTGATACACTCTTGTTCATCACCAGTGATAATATGGCCCAAAACATCATCTTGCCTCTCCAAAAGGTCTTGACAAACTTTGACTGTCCTTTGCTTTTCTTCTTCAGTGAACTCCTTTGGGACCATTTTTGCACACACCTTTCTCATGCCAAGATTTTCAGTTAAGTTTTTCCTGTTTTTCTATCGATGTTTACTTGGTCTGCTATGCTTCTTTCTCACTATCAGCCAACAATTTTGGCACACAATTCAATGAATTTTTGCTATGTTTTTGTCAGTTCTGTTTATTACTGGCCACCTTGACCTCTCTTCATCAGTGATGCTTTCTCTCCCTTCAGAAAAACATTTAATCCATTTTCACACTGCTGTTGTCTTCATGGCATTATCCCAATAAACTTGGACTAACATGTTCCTGATTTCACTTCCACCCTTGCCAAGTTAACAAGAAATTTCATGTTTGTTTGTTGCTCTAATTCAAGCTCCAACATTCTCACAATGGCACACAAAAGCACGCAACAATAATGAATGCCACTCAGCAAGTACCACATGTTGACATGAACACAGCCATGAGACATAGATATACTAAGGTTATGAAACCTCACCAAGTTGTTTGTACAGTGCTGCCAACGTAAGTGTGCATGGCAAGTTCATGAACTTAATTGTCAGGCCTTGTATGACTTTTTCAAGTCATATGAGTTCACAAGATACACCATCTCCTAGACCATAAGACAATCCTCGAAGAGTTCACCAGAGCTAAAATCATACAGAGTTTTTTCTTGGACCACAACAAAATTAAAATACAAATCAATATTAGAAAGACACCAGGAAAAGGAAACTCCCACATGTTTGAAAATTACACACTTTAAATAATACATGTCAAGGAAGAAATTACAAGAGAAATTAGAATATATTTATAACTGAAGGACATGAAAACCTGACATATCAAAATTTGTGTGATGAAACTTAAGTATTACTTAGAGCAGCGGTTCTCAACCTGTGGGTCGTGACCCCTTTGGGGGTCGAATGACCCTTTCACAGGTGTCGCCTAAGACCATCAGAAAACATATCAGATATTTACATTACGATTCATAACAGTAGCAAAATTACAGTTATGAAGTAGCAACAAAAATAATTTTATGGGGGTCACCACAACATGAGGAACTGTATTAAAGGGTCACAGCATTAGGAAGATTGAGAACCACTGACTTAGAGGAAAAAGGATAAACTTCAAATGCTTACATTAAAAAGGAGGAGAAATTTAAAATCAACAAGGTAAGCATCTGCCTTAAGAAGCTAGAAAAACAAAAAATTAAGCTCATTTAAATAGAAAGAAGGAAATAATAAAGATAGGAATAGAAGTTAATGAAGTAAAAAACAAACAATAGAGAAAAATCAATTAGTCCAAAAATTGGTTGTTTGCAAGATCATTCTTCTGGCTTCCTGCTTCATTCATTCTTTTATTCTGGAGCTCACTTTGATTATTAGACATAATGGTCATCTCTGCCCTCATGACTGAGACTTCAGCTTAGCATTTTCCTGTATCCACTGCTCTAGTTGGTTTAAACTGGAAAGAGATTATTAAGAGGTTTAGAAGGATCATGAAGGGCTGAAGGCATATATGAGGCTCAGTTTTTAGGGACATTGTCCCAACTCCTTCATAGAACCAACCTGGTAAGGAAGATCTGACTCCAGAACCACACTGCTTCTGTGTCCGTTACACCAGCAACACAGGTGCCCTCGGCTCTCGCAGTTGCCTTCCTAACAATGAATGTCTCACACCGATTTCATCAGCTTGGTGGACCCCAAGTCACATATCTGTGCTGAGGTGGGAAGGGAGTCTGGGAAAGGTAGGACCTGGCTTCTAGAGTTGAAGATAAGTTCACCATCCAGGAAATCATCAAAATATGGAGAAGATGTTTTGAAGATTTTGAATATGCATGAATGGCAGATGGATACCTTAGTTCTTAATGGCCAGCACATTAGAGTTCCTTTCTAAGACGTTTAACTTTTAATTTTGAACTAATTGTATTCACATGTAATTGTGAAAAATAAAAACGAGAGAAATCCTATATACCCTTTGCCCAGTTTTTCCCAGTGGTAACATCTTGCAGAAATACAGTATATAGTACTGTCAAAAGTAGAAAATTGACATTGGGACAATGCACAAATCCTTTTCAGATTCTACCAGTTTTAATACATTAATCTCTCTCTCTCTCTCTCTCTCTCTCTCTGTGTGTGTGTGTGTGTGTGTGTATTCAGTTCATCCCATTTTATCACATGTAGATTTGTGTAACCACCATCACAATCAAGATAACAGAGTTGTTCCATTATACAAGGCTCTCTCATGCTACTCTTTTATAGCTACCATTACTTCCCTCCCTAACCTTTGGCAACCACTAAGCTGTTCTGTCTCTGTAATTTTGTTACTTCAAGAATATTATATAAATGGAATCAGACAGTATATAACCATTTTGAGATTGGCTTTTCCCCTCCTTGGCACAATTCCCTTGAGATCTGCCAGTTTTAACCCTATTTTCTTGCCTTACAGGCTGTGCTCTCTTAGGCAAGTTATTTAACTTCTCTGTCTCGGTTTCCATTCAAACCAAGGTCTGGCTAATTCCAAAGTCTCACTGTCCCCACTGTACCACCTTGCCTCTCACTGACAGTTGAGAGAAGGCCTTCTGTTGGCTTTATTGTAGGTTTCCCTATGGAACCTTGGAACATGATTGGGACCAACTTCTAAACTTTCTCTTAACATTTTCAAATCAGTAGAGTGTAAGAAAAAACACTATTTGGAAATGCCAATAGATAGTTTTAGGTATTTAGATTTTGTCCTAATCATACTATTTTGCTAAGCAACTTGATGTACATTTAAGGTAACATTGTTTTCCATGGAAGCACATTTCTGCTGCTACCAGTTTTTATTTTGGGTCAGTTCCCTTTCATCAGTGAAGATGTGCATCTAGGTGGCATTTACCTGTCTTTTAGAAGTCATTTGATTTAGCTTTAGATTGTGACAGGGCTCTGGGTGTACTGCCAAGGGAACAGTACCCCTACTGTGCCAATTGGCTGCTGATCTGTGGATATCGTGTATAAAGCAGTTTTATAAGTTCACTGAGCTCTCTTCTCAAATGTCAGCTCAGTAGGGAGGCCTCCCTGACCACCTCTAAAACAGCATCTGCCTTCTCTCTCTTCATTTCTTTGTCCTACTAAATTGATCTTCAGAGCAGTTGTCACTACATTATATAATATATTTACAATATATATTTATTTGTTTACTGTCTGTCTTTAACCTTCAGAATGTAACCATCAGGAGAGAGAGAACTTGTCTATATTTTTGTTGTGTTATGTAGTCTCTGACGTGTGACACTTTTAGAATGAGTGAATGAACTGAGGGAGTGAATGAATGAATTCTCTCATTGTTAATGGAGGGAGGAAGGGGGCACTCTGTGCCTGGAGAAATGGAAGGGGAGATGGAAGGACTCAGGGTACGTCAGTGATCGACACAGAGCAGATGTGCAAAGGCTCCCAGAATGAAGGGATAACAATGACAGAGGTTGGACAACAGCCACTCTGTAGTCAGGGTGAAGCCCAGTCCACAAATGGGTGTGCAGGTGAAACTTTATTTTTCTGGGGGTTAACCCAGTTGCAGTTCGGAGGCTTGATTTCGACCTGATGGAGACACTGAGCAGCAGCAGAAGCACTGTGCTGCCCCACCTTGCCCAAGGGCGTGCAGTGGGATTACACATCTGTTCCCCATGGTGGATGAGCGTCACTTCATCCACAGCTAGCTGAGACCATACTCCTCTATACACAGACTGGGGAGACGAGGGCCCACCAGTGTTCCCAGTCCAACCCACCAGGATTTCTCCTTCATCAGCTCTTTCTGACTCACCCTTTGAGTCCTGTTATAAGAAGGTGATTTCCCTACGATGATCTTCTGCTTTTTAGCCATGCCTAGAATTTCTGTTCTCAATTCCATGGTAAGTTTCAGTTCTCTATTCTCATGCCCAATATAAGACTTTTCCTCTGATTCTTAGGGCTAAAGGTTTGGTGATGAAATGAGGTAGTCTTGCCTGGAAACGCCTACAGTGCCCTTTTCATCATGAATGTTATAGAACACTTCCTCATTAAGACATCTCATTTATTGTAGTAGTGTTCTTCCTAAGTCAAGTACTTAGTTTCATTTAAATGATGGATATCTATTAGAGCCATATAGATGAATAAGTCATTAGTACTTGGGTTTCTTTTATTATAAATGAATTATTCATCTGAATAAAGTATCTTAAAAAACTATTTAAATGAAGTACGAAAATTTCATGAGGGAAATTTTAGCACTGTTATTAGACAAGTTTATTTTAAGCAAACTAGGGCTATTAATACTAAAATTAGGAATTAAATGAATCTAAGCC
Source organism: Lyroderma lyra (assembly GCA_004026885.1). Lineage (NCBI taxonomy): Eukaryota > Metazoa > Chordata > Mammalia > Chiroptera > Megadermatidae > Lyroderma > Lyroderma lyra. The sequence goes on from PVJL010000178.1 coordinate 230,982, forward strand.
AGTAACTAGCTGTGTATGTCAGAATAATCTGTGGAGGCTTCTTAAAATACATAAGCCTGGGTCCTGCCTTCAAACTCCCTGCTTTGGAGGGTTGACTATGAGACCTGAACATGTGTTTATCCTTATTGTAAGCCCAAGTCCAACCAGCCCCCTCATTCATTTCACTGATAAAGCAACTGAAGCTCAGAAAAATATAAATGATTTGCCCAACCTCACACACATGAAAGAAGCAATTTTATCAGTTTCAACAGGTGTGACCCCACAGCCAGGGGTAAAGTTTTCTGGGTGATGATACTTAAGTTCGTTATAAAACTCAACTTCCATCATCACCTTGTAATTCTGTAACTGAAAATGATGCAGAAATTCTTAGTTCCCATAGAAATTAACCCTCAAAGATTCGGTGTAGCAGTTCTTAAAGGTCATATTTTACATTCTTCCCGAGTCAGTTGTCTAAAAGGAGAAGATCTTGCAGTCCTGCACGAAGTGGGGTCGAGTTTACTACAGAGGGAGGGACATGCCGAGGATACACCATGGTTAGAAGAGGACTGACAGAACAGGGAACCAGCCACTCTGTCAAAGTTGATTGAACCTAACGGGACCTGACACTCAGAAAGGCATGTGACACATCCTCATGACGCACTGGCTGAATTCTTGCAGGTCAAGGAAGAGAAGAGAAGGAGGCCTGACAACATAGGACTCAACTACATCACTGACTCACTCTCCAGATAGTTTAAAACAAAAAACTTCCTTTGACCCTGTTCTGCCTTTCCTATCAATTTTCTCAAAAAAATAGGGCAGATTTGCCATTATAACCTCCTCAACACCTATTAGTCACCCAGGTGGCCCTTGTCCTACTATCTATTTCTGCAGAATAACACTGTTCACTCATTCATTCAATTGATATTTATAAAGTGCTGAACTTGTGCCAGGCACTGACACAGGCTCAGCACGAGCATGAAAGACATAGTCCTTATCTCACAGAGCGTACCTTCTTGTGGAGAACACAAATAATCACACAGCCACAAAATCGGATGATACAATAAAGGAAAAGCAGAGAGCATTAGGGGAGAGTATAATGGAGGCCTAAGTTAGCTTGGGGTGGGAGGTGATGATCAAGGAAGGCCTCTTTCAGCAAATGGAAGTCAATCTGACACCTCAAGAAATAGCAGGAATTGGATGGCAAAAAGTGAGGAAAGGGTGTTCTAGGCAGCAGAACAAGAGTAAAGGATCCATGGCAGGAACAAGCAAGGGCAAGCAATTCGTAGGGCTGAAAGAAGGTGGGCCAGTTTGGCTAGAGCTGATGAGCAAGTGGGTAAGCATTGTCAAGTGGGTCCAGGGAAGCCAGGAGTGGTGAGGTCATAGAAAAACTTGTAGATCAGGCTGAGACCTTTGATCTTGATTTCAAATGCAAAGGGAGGTTACTGAAGGGATTTGGGCAGGGAAGAGAAATGAATAAATTTAAATTTTAAGAGTATTGCTGACTGTTGGCTGGAGACTAGATTAGAATGGAAACAGGAAGGCTATTAGAAGACCATGGCAGTGCTATGTAGGTGAGAGGTGATGGTAACTTGGAGTGGGATAGTGACCTTGTAGATGGAGGGAAGCAGAAAGACTCAGAATGTATTTTGCAGGTTGACAGACCTGATATCTTGGATGTCTGGGAGGTGTCACGTAGACCTCTAGGTTTCTAGAAGGTTTAAGCAATTTTGAGGTTTAAAAAGGTAGAAGAATAAAAGGTTTGGAGAAAGGACAAGAGTTTCTTGTTTTATATGTCTGTGAAGCATCAAGGAGGAGATGTTAAGAAGGCAGTTGGATCTGTGGGTGTCAAGCTCAAAAGAGAGAGTGGAACATAAATTTGAGGGTCGTTGGCTTATGGTTGGTATTGAAAGCCATGGAAACATGGAAGGTCACCTAATGGGAGAGACAAAATGATAAGACAGACCTTTAAGAAACTTCCCAATATAGAGGTCAAAGAAGGAAAATCCCGACAAATAGACCAAAACAGGGCAGAGGAAAACCAGGGGTATGATATCATGGTAGCCAAGGAAAGACCCTGTTTCAGAAAAAGAGTGTGGTCAACTCTGTGTAGTGCCACTGAGAGCTCAGATACACTGAGGACTGCTAAGCGTCATTGATGGTCTTCACTGAGAACAGTTTTGATGAAATGAGGAGGCAGAAATCAGATTGGAGTGACTTGAGTAGTGATGGAGGTATAGTAAGCCACCATGAGCATTAACAAAAGAAAAGAAATAGAAAAGACCAGAAAATCAGAGTACATCACTTACACTGAGGATAAGTGTTTTCTGAAACTTCTATTTCAGGTACGTGAACATGTCCAGCTAAAGGTCATAGTCAAAGGAATGTGAGAAACAATGGGACATTGGTATGGAGACAGTTCGCATTGTCATACTGTGGGTGGGGTTCCCACTGACATTCATTGGTTAGAGGCCATAGATGCTGCTAAACATCTTGCAACACAAAGGACAGCCCCTTACTACAAGGAATTATCTGGCCCCAAATGTCAGTAGTGTAAAAGTTGAGAAACTCTGTTCTCAGATAATGGCATTTAACCACAGTGGCACATTCTAATCACCTGAGAAGCTGGGCATCGGTATATTTAAAATTCTCCCCAGATGATTCTCAGGTGGAACCATGGTTGAAAAACCCTTGCTCTAGGAGGAGAGTTCCACGGTCCTCTTATGCACGTGTACTAAACAGGAGAAGGATTGCAATTTAGGATTCCTGACACCACCCCCAACCACACACACACATAATTAATGGGTGAAAGCCTGGCTCATATAATCAATAAAATTTTTAACTATGAGGCCTTGTGAAGTGGTCTTGATTAATCTATCATCTTCTTTTGGGCCCACTGGCTCAGATTTTTTACCTTTCACTTGGAGAATAATTGGTTATTTCTGTCTTCCTCCTGTTTCTGGTTGGAAGCGGAAGGGCAGAACACCAGACAGGGCAGGTTGTGGCTTCTTGGTTACCTACTTTAGTTCCTTTTCTTAAGAGAACCTTGATATTTTGTGTCTGATGCCCCTCAGTTCACTGACATGATGATAGGTAGATTTATTTTTACCTATCCTGCTCATAACCCAGGGTGCTCTTTCAACCTGTCCGCTTACCCTCCATTAGATCTGATAAATTCCATGCCATTATCTCTTTAATATTTCGCTTTTCTTTTCTCTCTATTCTGTCCTTTGGAACACTTTTTACACTTATATTGGATTTTGTCATTCTGTTCTTCATATCACATTTATTCTGTTTTCATAATTTCTCTTCTTTTCCCTGTACTTTGGTGTGATGTCCTCAAACCCGTCTTCCATACCACTAGTTCTCTCTCTAGTCTTCTAGTCTATTTAAATTTTCTACTGAGTTTTTAAATTTAACAAGTATATATATATATATATATATATATATATATATATATATATATATATAATTTCCAAAATTTCTATTTGCTGCCTTATTTTCCCCAAATCTTCTCTACCTGCCATATGGGTCCTATTCATTCCTTTATCATTTTGAACCTTTTAAATGTCTCAGACTCTTATTTTCAGTAGTTCTTGGAGTGTAAATTCTATCAATGGTTGTGTCTGCTGAGTCTTTTCCTTATGATTTCATGCAGACACGTGTAGTAATCTAATACTTCTGCAGTAACATAACCCCAGCATTGCAAGATAATATCCACTGTCCTTTACAATGAATGGTCAGTTTAGAGAATACTGTTCCCATTGATGTCCGGCCCTCACATTTTGTATTAGACAATTTATATTGTTTTAAAGCCCTTATCTGAGGAGAATACTATAGGCTGGTTTTTCTATAATTAAGATTGGGATAGGGTAAAGGAAAGAGAAAGCACCTTTCCAAATCTCTTGGTCAACTGGTTTAAGAGAAGGTAATTTGATAAAAATCCTCTTGCTAAGTTGTTATGGTTATGTCACTATCAAGGTTAGATTTTAAGGGTTAGAAAAATCTTTAACAATCTTTATCAGAAGATATCACATTAAGCCACATTTTCTCAACTGAATATCTTCACATCTTCTTTCTGTTCACCCTGTGCCTTCTCTAGACTACTAAACTTTTTTGCTTCCCTCCTTTGCATGAGCTTGGGAATGCTGCTACAATCCATCAATGTACAAGGATGAAACATAATATGTCACACCAGCTGAGAGGACATGGGACCCTTGTCCTAGACCCTATCTTCTACTCATGTAGCCCAAGATCATGAAACCTTTTTATATCTAATGTGTGAATTGCATCATGAAGTTATAATGTTCAGTTGTCTATAACCTGAGTGTCTCACACGGGAACCTGCTGCCTGCCTCTGTAGGCAACTAAGTGTATGTAAGTCATCCTGTACAATCATTGCAACCCTGAAGGACATCTATAGAACTGATGCCCTACTGTATTCCAAATACCCTACAATGGCCATATCCTGGTCTTGCACCTAGAAGGACAATTCCAGAAGGAAGTAGAATGATCCTAAGTCTCTTCCAGAATGACCATAGTCTTTCCAAGGCAAGAGCACTTGCATATATGAAACAATGGGAGTTCACAGGCAAAAGCCAAATGATGTGGACCAGACAAATGCTGCAGAAGGGAAGAAAAAGATTGAGGGTTGAGAAAGCTTCAGGGGCAGGCTCAGATCTAATCTGGCTTTTAGGGGTGAGTTGAGCCTGTGCATAAAGAATTCCAGGTATATGTGGGGATAAATGCATGATGCAGCACGTCGAAAACTCATGCTGCCCATTTGGTGTAAATAGGTAGCTAGGCACTGATAAGAGTTGGTCATAATGGGAAGGGGGTTGGGTGGATGAGGAAGCTACAGGGGAGAATACTGAAATTGACTGATACATAGGAGAGGAGGTGGTGGCAGGCAGATGACAAACAGAAACGGTAATACTATAAATAGCCACTGCTCACTGAATGCTTCCTATGTGTAGGACTCTGTGCTAGCTATGTTACATAAATCTTCTCATTCAGTCCTCCCACATTCTGTGGGGTAGAAGGTGCTAGTACTCCTACTTTCCAAAGAGAAATCTGACGTTAATGGAAGTTAGTTAAGTTGCCCTGGGTTATCCAGGTAGCAATTGCTAAACTACAGATTTGAACATTGGCTGTCTGGCCCCAGAGTCTGTGTTCCTAATCACCAGGAAATACTATGCCTCAGAGGATTCCAGTGTGTTGCCTTAATGCTACTAAACATTGGAGCACATGTCATTTTGATCATTGCTTTCCATTGGTTGTCATCTTCTGAAGTAAGACTGTGCTTACTCAACAAATACTTACGAAGCTGCCAATCCCTAGTCTTATATTATATGTTAAGGATATCAAGATGAGTCAGAAGATCACTGCCCTGGAGGAGGTGACAGTCCCCATTAAGGAGGTCACAAGAAGGAGTCATGTAAACACATAATTATAATGCAGTGTTGCAAATGATGATTCATTATAATACCATTAAACAGCACATGAAATTAGCAGCCTGCAAAATGAACTTTGAGATATAATGGAATACCTTCATGTTTAATTTTAAAAAGTCCCACTTTTATTAATAAGAACTCATATATCCCACCAGGAGAAATGATCCTATTTATCTCTAAAGTAAAGTTTTCTGGGTTCAATAATATTCTCCCAACAGGCTATTTCAACAAAAGTCCAAAGAGAAAAACATATAAAAATAAGAAAAAGAAAAAACAGCACCTTGGGACAATGCTATTAAGCTATCTGTGTTTTCTAGAAGAAGGCATTTGTCTCCTTTCTTAAACAGAAACAATGACATTCAGAGCCAAAAATAGCCTTCCTTTATTACCTGTAATGCAAAGGTTTGCTCTGGAGTATGAAAAAAATGTGGCTGGAGAAGAAAAAGCCTCTTGTGTTTGTATTCACATAATGCGAAAAAATAACTACAGACCCTAACAGGAAGGGGTTACCTGATGAAAAATCTGCCAAGATACTTCAGTCCCCCAATGTGCTGGATGGGGCTATTCTAAAGCCAAGGGCATCTCTTAAAGCAGATAGATGGCAAAGGAAGCAAATGAAGTTTAATTATACCTTCTTTGGTCTGGATCCTCATCCAGGACTGTTCTATTTGCTCACTCTTCCAGCAGGACAGACTGTATTAATGGTGGACATACTCTTCCAAGCCATCATGATTAGCAACTCAAAGACTATTGGTTCCAATTACCACAGCTTCTTAAAGATCGAAAAAGGCCCTAAGGTACTCCCATTATTTTGAGCTTCCTAGTATAGTAAAGAGGGATGAAATTCCAGAACAGGGTTACAAAATTGGTGACATGTTTTAAATGCTTTCATTTAACAAGTGAATGTTTTTAAAACAAGAACATACAATGTGGTATCATTATGCCAATTAGGGTATCTCTGGGATTGTTCAGAGAACCTTATTTGGAGATAATATCAAAAGTCCAAACCTGAGCTCCTTCACAAATGGAAGTTCCTGATGACCCTCCTTTGATGGATCCTGACCACCCCTTCAGTGTTACTAAGGTCTTTCACTGCTTAGCCAATTGTTCTGAGCTTTACAAGCTAAGTCTCTTAAATTCTCACTCACTTTATAGCTACTTGATGGACAAATAGATGCCTCAGTATAACGAGGGTTGCCTTGGTAGATAGGAAAAATTAAATATTTGACCAAATTAACCAGTATCAGAAAAATGACTAAAATACTCCAACAAATTTATTAAAAAAAATCTATTCCTGAAATCTCACTACTTACTATAAAAGAGTGGACAAAAGATTAAAAGCAAAACTCACAAACATGAAATTCTGAAGGGTGTTTAGGGTTTGTAAGATAAACCTCAGTGAGGCCATAGCTGTGTATACACAGAGGCTTGTATGTTAAGGCTTGGATAAGAAAGTGATCAAATTGTGGGGATCAGGTGGTGCAGCATTGACTGAGGATGTTAATTCATTCATTTATTCATCTATTCAATAAATGTTAATTCCTCCTTGTGTCCATCCATTCATCATCCACTCATCCATCCAGTTCAATACTTACAGAGGACTGTTCTATGCCAGGCACTGTGCTAAGTGTTGAGGGTACAGGGAAGAGTGAGATAGTAGGTCAAGAAACTTATTCTGGTTGGAGGTGGAAACAGCCTACAATGGCAGCCCAGGTTGTGAGTAACTTCACAGATGTGAGCAGATTGCTTGGGTGCATAGAGGACAGCCAGGGAGATGAATAAGAGCCATGACCCACTTCCTAGTTGCTTCTATTTTGTTTTTCAAGAAGAATGCTCTTGGAGCTATAAATGATAGTATATTGGTACAAAAAAATTGAAGGCCAAGATTTGAGAGGTATATGAGGGAGTGGTTCATATTTGCCTACTCTAAACAAACTTAGATTTCTTTGAATATTCTATGTAGTCTCATGGGGAAAGAGGCTGTATTTATTTGTATTTCTAGCGGGGCAAAACTAGTACCAATAGAAAAAGGTAGGAGAAAAAGAGATTACAGCTCAGCATGTAAAGGGCCTTTAAGTAAACATGCATTTGTATTGTAAAAATCATGTATTAATATATACCCTATAGACAAATTGCAATACACAAGTAAAATAATAAAGTGACAATAACTAAAATTATACCTGATCTCACAAGTTAGTCATAGCATTGTTGATAGTGTGGTATATTTCCATCTAGTTTTGAGATGGTCAAGATTATGCAATATATGCAAATTCTATCTTTCTTTTTTATTTAACATTAAGCATTTCTTATATCATTACAAATCTTCACAAAAAATTATTTCAGAGTTCTGGTTCCAGCCATGATGCAATACTGTGTTCCTTCCAGGATTTTCCTCTTACAACTAAAAAGCCTTGGACATAACACAACAAACAAGCATAGGAAGACTCCGAAAAGGGTGAAAGGGGGAAGGAAGAAGGCAGACTGCCCGAGGACTTTAGAACTTGAGGAGCACATGGTGGTGAGTTCCTTGGGTTGCCTTTTTGCTTCCCATATAACCTAAAATGGTGCAGTGGAGAAGCCTGAAATCTGAAACCACTAACAAACATAGTAAAAAAGAAGAAAAAAAAGTCCCAAGAAAATCCTATTCTCTCTGAACAAATGACCAAGAAAAAGATACATAAGAGAACAGAAAATTTTTTTTGATAATATCTCTCCTACTCCAGCCAAATGTCCATGTACAAAAATTCTTACCTAAGGTTTCTGTCAGGCCCAGTGGGGAGCTAGTTTTCCATTTCCCCTAATAGTCCCAAGGAAGCAAGAGTGGAACTCTGATTTATCCACCAAGAAGCATTGGCTGGGCCAAAGGGGAGCTAATCTTCTGTCTACCACCCAGCAGAAGCAAGCAGTGCTCTGATTTTCCTGCTTTGCTACTGTCAGTGGGGCCCAGTGGATAGCTGAGCATCTACCCCCATCTGGCATCAATGAAACTGAAGGAGGCAGTATGTAGAGGGGCTAGTTGACCCTTCACATCCCTGCACTCTTGTGTCACTTAGGCCTAGCAGGGAGATGAGCTTATATCCCACTGGGAGACAATGAGGCAGTGTGAGTCAGTGCTACAGGGTTGTTGAACTTCTACCCCATTCTTTTGCACTCATAGGCAGTATGAATCACTGCTCAAACATTGTTAGGATGGAGTCAGTGCGATCCAGCAGGGAGCAGAACGCTGATCTCCACCTTGACCTGTATGTTACACATGTATGCTAAAATAGGTGTCTGCTAAAAAAGAAAATTAAATAGGATTCAGAGTCTTACAATATAATAAGCAAAATGTACAGAATAGAACTGAAAATCACACATCAAACCAACAACCAAGAAAATCACAATTTGAGTGAAAGAGACAATCAATAGATGCTAACAATGACAGGACTCAGATATTGGAATTATCTGACAAGGACTTTAAAGCAGCCATCATAAAAATACTTCAACAAGCAATTACAAACATGTTTGAAACACATGGAAAAAAATAGAAAATCTATAAGAAACAGAGAATATTTTTTAAAGAACCAAAGGGAAATTAAATTATAGAACTAAAAATATAATAACCCAATTTAAAAACTCACCAAAAACTCAGACAAAAATATTACAGAAGAATAAATCAATGAGATTGAGAATAGAACAATAGAAATTACTCAATCGGAACAGTAAAGAGAAAATACACTGATAAGAAAAAGAACAGAATCTCAGGACTGATGGAACTATGATTTTAAAAAATCTAATATTCATATTATCAGAGTCCTAGAAAGAGAGGAGAAAGAAAGTATCGATGAAAAAATATTTAAAATCATGACTAAAATTTTTTCAGTTTTGGCAAAAAACGTAAGTTAACACATTCAAGAATTTGAGTGAACCCCAAACAAGATAAACCCAAAGAAATTCACACCAAGACACATCATAGTCAAATCTAAGGACAAACAAATTTTGAAGCATACAGAAAGAAATGATACTTTACCTATACAGGAAAAACAATTTTAATGACAGCACATTTCATATATATATATTTATTTATTTTGACTTTTTGGTATGTGGGTAGTTCCCCAGGCCGCAGCGCTGACAGCACCAGCGCTGAAGCCTTAAGCCACTGCACCACCAGGGAACTCTGACAGCACACTTCTCACAAAGAACCAAAGGAAGCCAGAAGGAAGTGGCCCAATATTTTTTAAGTGCTACGAAAAATAACTGTCAACCAGGAATTCTACATCTGGCAAAACTATGTATCCTTCAAGACTGAAGAAGAAATAAAGCTATTCTCAGATACTAAGAGCATTTTTTGCTAGTAGATCTAGCCTTAAAGCAAGACCAAAGAAAGTTTTCCAAGGAAAAGATGACAGCAGAAGGCTTGGAACTATAGAAAGGAAAGAAAAGAAGAGCAAAATAAAATTTAAAAATCCACCAAGGGGGGTGGGTAGATAAAATAGACTAGGTCATGCCTCATGAGTTTCTTAAATAATATTTAATGGTTGAAGCAAAAATCATGACACTATCTGATATGATTAATTTATGTAGAGGAAATACAAAAGAATTATATTTCTAAAGAGAATAAATGGAAGAAAGTTTTCTACACTTAAAGTAGTAAAACAAATAAGACATCAGAATGGCCAACAGGTTATAAAATGATGCTCAACATCACTAATCATCAGGGAAATGCCTCAAAACCACAATGAGATGTTACCACACCAGAATAACCATCATCAATAAATCAACAAACAACCAGCATTGGAGAGAATTTGGAGACATTAGAACCCTGGTGCACTGTTGGTGGGAATGTGAACTATGCATCCACTATGGTAAACCATTTAAATGCTTAAATACAGAGTTACCATATGACCCAGCAATTCCACTTCTAGGTATATACCTAATAGAATTGAAAACCAGTATTTTTATATGTCCACACAAAAATGTGCGCATAGCAACATTATTCATAAGAACCAAAAAGTGGGAAGAAGCCAAATCTCCATCAACCAACAAATGGATAACTAAAATATGGCAGGCATATCTATACAATGGAATATTATTCCACCACAAAAAAAAAGAAAAGGGAGTTCCCTGGTGGTGTAGTGGCTTAAGGCTTCGGCGCTGGCGCTGTCGGTGCTGCGGCCTGGGTTCAACTCCCAGTCAGGGAGCTACCCACATACCAAAAAGAAAAAAAAAAAAAAAGAAAGAAAGACTGAGTCATTCTACAATATGGATGTACATTGAAAATACTATACTTAGTAAAATATACCAGATACAGGGGCACACATTGTCTAATTCTATTTATAGGAAATATCCAGAATAGACAAATCCACAGAAGGAAAAGCAGATAAGTAGTTACCAAGGATTGGGGGAGGAGTAGAGGGAGAATGACTACTAATGGTAGGTCTAGGGGGTTTCTTTTTAGATGATGGAAATATTCTAGAATCAGACAGTGATATGTGCTCACTTTGTGACTATATATATATATTTTTTGTCTCCTGGAATGTTTTTATTTTTTTTTATTTTTATTTTTTTAATTGGGGTGACATCTGTTAGCAAAGATTACATAGGTTTCAGGCATACAATTCTACAGTGCATTGTCAACTTCTTGTATAATAAGTTCACCACCTAATGTGACTTCTCTTTCCATCACCTTATATTCATGACTATATTTAAAAATAATGAATAATACACTTTACAAGGGTGAATTTTATGGTACGTAAATTATATCTCAATAAGTGAGTTCAGCAGGTTATATCCCATGAGATACTTTGTATCCTATGACAACACAAATTCAGTAACATTTCTGTATATAACAAAAACAGATAGAATTAAAAAAATGTTTAAAGTTGCCACATATAATCAGTCCAAAGAAAACTTAATATTTATGTATAAATCTAATAAACATTAAGGGATCTGGATGGTGAAAATTACAAAATGCTGATCAAAGAAATAAATAAATGGAGAGATATACCTTATTATACTCAGCATAGTAAAGATGTCAATTCTCTCCAATGAGCTATAGATTTAACATAATTCCTATCAAAATCATAGCCAGCATTTTTCTAGACATAGACAAACTACTGTAAAATTTATATGGAACAGTAAAGCTAGTTTGTTCAACTGGCATCTTGTGCACTGCATGTGGCCCAGGATGGCTTTAAATGTGGCCCAACACAAGTTTTTAAACTTTCTTAAAACACTATGAGATTTTTTTGTGACTTTTTTTTTTTTTTTTTTTTTTTTTAGCTCTTCAGCTATTATTAGTGTTAGTGTATTTTATGTGTGCCTCAAGGCAATTCTTCTTTCAATGTGGCCCAAGGAAGCCAAAAGATTGGACACCCTGTGGTAAAAGAAATAGAATAGATAAAGCAATTTTGAAAAAAAAAAAATGGAAAAAACTGCTGTACCTGATAGCTGATATTAAGTCTTACTTATATTAACCAAGGCAGTATGGTATCGATGGAGTGACACACACAGTTCAATGGGATAGAACAGAGAACATCGAAATAGATCCATACAAATATGCCCAACTGATTTTTGACAAAGTTGCAGAAGAATTTCAGTGGAGGAAGGATGTGCTTTTCTACAGATGATACTGGAGCGATTAGACATTCATGGGGAAAAATATAAACCTTGACCTAAACCTTATACCTTAAACAAAAATTAAGTCAAAATGGATCACACACTTAAAGCTACAGAATGTACAGAGTAAAACACAAGAGAAAATCTCTGGGTCCTGGAGCCTGGTGAAGACTTTTAGGCTTAACAACCAAAGCACAATCCGTAAAAGGAAAAATGGATATATTTGGGCCTTATCAAAATTAAAAACTTTTGCCCTGCAAAAGGATAAGAAGTATAAAAAGGAAATAAAAATTTGGGAGAAATTTTTGCAAACCATATAATGAAGACCTTTTGTCTAGAATATGAGTGAAGTTAAAAAAATAATTTTAAAAAATTTCAATAGCTGTATTCAGTAACCTTTAAATTTGGGGCATTTAAGCTGTTACAATCATCACTAGTGAAAACATTTGCATGTATACATCTTTGTGTACAAATCTTGCCCAGCTTTGACCTATTTCTTAATTTTGAATTTCTAGTTAGTAGAATTTAATAGTCTCAGAGTAAGGAAGAATAATTTAATATTCAAGCTATTTAAATGGTCATGAGCTGTCCAGGAAGCTAGTGAGGGCATTGTCCTTGGTGAAGGTCAAGTACCAGCGGTGTCATCAACAGTTAGGAATGCTGTACAGGACATGGCCATGTTAGTTGGCCCCATATATAACTCAGAGTTTCAGCATGGAATATGTCACAGGCCACTCTGTACAATGGAAATGAAACTGAATTCATCACCCTTCTCCCCAGACCTGATCTTCCTCCTCCTAGATTTCCTGCCTCAGCAGATAGGATCACTACCACACTGCTCACTGGGAGTCTCCTTGCACAGCTCCCATTTATCCCCTGCCTGCCCCCAGCAGTCACCACATCCTCAGAACTGTAGCTCCAAAATCTCTCACCTCTGCTGTTCCTCTCTGTCCTGGCTGCCTGTGCCTCATCTGGCCTGTAGAAAGCCCTATAGGTCTTTGCCCAACCTCGACTGCTATGTAAATCTCCACTAGTACACCCTTCACACTAGTCAGAATGAGCTAAGGAGAAGTGTGAGAGATGCACCTGTCTTTAACATTTACTTGCTATCAGTCTCTGTCTTTTTTAATCTTTTAGGAAAGACTTTCTTCCAGGTCAAGGGAGCCATTGAGGGAGGGGCTGGGGAGGAGAGGAAAGCCCTGTGTTGGTATCACACTTGCTGGTATCCCAAAGTTGACTGTAAGCTCTTTGTAGGCAGGCAAGACCTGTAAAACCTTTCAAACCCAACACCTTAGAGCACTAACCATGTGCCAGGCACAGTTTCAAGTTAACTGTGAAGCCCACAACAACCCACAAGTCTGGTCATTATCATCACAGACAAGGAAGCTCAGGCACAGAAGAGTATTAAAAAATCAGAGGCCAAATTCATTGAGGTGCTGCTATCGAATCAAATTTTAGAAATAAAAAGTTGTACAATGAATGTTGAAGCTTTGTTATATACACTAAGGCAAACCGACCAGTTGGCCTCCCTCCCCCCACTTAAACAATACCTTTGTATTGTTTTTCATTGTCAGTGACTTTAGTCATCAAAGGGCAGTCTCTGTCAGGTGTTATGAGTAATACCCTCTGCATTCTGACATGGGATGGAAGGTGCACCTGAGTTATATGATTGGCTCTTTGTGTTTTTAAAATAAAATAGTACACATTATTTGCAGAAAATTGGTTAATCAAAGACATTAGGAACTAAAAATCCAAACCAAACACAGAAACAGTGCACGGATCATGAAATGGAAAGTCTTTCTAAGATTGTGTATGAACAGAAGGTGTGTGCATGCGTGCATGTGTGCGTGTGTGTGTGCGTGTGTGTGTGTGTGTATGTGTGTGGGCTGCTCCTATTCCTGTGGTACAGTAATAATTAAATGAATGGTGAGAGTTTCTAGGGTTGAAGACAGTCATTGTCGCTGAAGCACTCAACCTGTCGTCACCTAGAAACTCCCTGCAAACCTTGTCCCCTGATCTTCCAAGCTCAGAGCCTCACACATTTCCAAACTAGTCCTGAATCCAGCAGCCTTTCAGGCAACATGTTTTGGGTCAGACTGTGTATTAGTTTCCTAGGGCTGCCATAACAGAGTGCCACAAACTGGGTGGCTTAGAATAGTAGAAATTTATTGTCTCATAGTTCAGGAGGTTAGAAGTTTAAAATCAAGGTCAGCAGGGCCAAGCTGTCTCTGGAACCTGCTAACTTCTGGTGGTTTGTCAGCAATCTAGTTCCTTGACTTGTAGGTTCATCACTCCAAACTTCCTTTCCACATGACCCCTTTTCCTCTGTGTTTGTCTCTGTTCCAAATTTCCCCTTTCTTAAGGACACCAGTCAGATTAGATCAGGGACCACCTTAAAGACCCCATTTTAACTTGATTACACCTGCAAAGACCCTATTTCCAAATAAGGTCAGATTCTGAAATACTGAGAGTTAGGACTTCAACATAACCTTTTTTTTTTTTTTTTTTCTTTTCTGGGAGGACACAATTCCACCCATCACAGGTTTTGATTATATGTTCTTGCTCCTGCACTTAGGAAACTGGGAGAGCTCTGTGGTGCTGCCTTCCTCAAAAATCAACTCCACGGTGGACAACTGTTTGGCTGGGTGCTGCCCTGGGAAGCCTGCCCGGGACCCTGCTACTATGGTGTCAAGTGCCTTGGATCCCAGATGTCACAGCAGGCAGGGGCTCTTCCATGTGACTAATGCTGCTGATAGCTCACCAACATGGAGACAACCCAGAAGCCCTCTGGGTTCATCTTCTATTGTCCTTACTTTCCCTTTAGCCTAAGGTCTTTCTATTTTTATCCTATTGTGTATGTTTGTGCTTACCATCCTCTTTAACACTTTTGGAATGAAATAAAGTATAAAAATAAATTAAATGAGTGGCAGTTCCCTGCCATTGTTCAGTGGCTTAATTAAACAGCAGCACAAGGGCCGGCTGTGATTTCTAGGGCTTCCATGCCGCTATGACACAGAGTGCTACCTCCTCCACTTGACCCTTCCCCAAACTCCAGTACTAAACTCCAGTTCATCCTCAGGCCTCAGCCCAGCCCCCACCTTTCTGCAAAGACATCTTTGAGCAACAGACAGGACCATGGGGTTCTTCATGTGCTCCCACAGAATCCTGGTTTCCCTCTATTGCTGCATTCACCTTGTGGCATCCAGTTGCCTGTTTAGTTCTGTGTCTCTCACTAGACAGTGGTCTTCTCCAGGACAGGGATCACACCTCCTGCATCATTTATCCTCACAAGCATTAATTTGAGACTTTGCTTTCAGGGAGTCACCATAGCAGGAGCGGGAGGACCAGCATATATGACTCCTGAAAGCCTGTCTCTGGAGCTGCCATCACTTATGGCCAGGTGTGCCGATTTAAATTTAAAATTAAAACTGAATTTGAATAAACCAAAATTTAAAATGCAGTTCCTCAGCCCCACTAGCCACATTTCAAGTGCTTAATAAGCCACTGGCTAGCAATTACCCATGGGACGACACAGCTATAGAACACTTCCATCATCAAAGAAAGTATTATTGGACAGGGCTTGTTTAAGATCTCATAACCAGGGTCCCTTAATGATACTTTTGGTGTTTATCCATTGCACTCCTAGGCCATTTGAGCTATGCCAACTAGTGTTAACCCTGAGAACAAAAGAAAAAATGCAAGTCGTGTATTCCTCTGTTAGGATCGTGAACCCCTCTGTTAGGATCGTGAGCTAATGCCCCCTCACCAAAGGGAGAAACATGAGTGACAAGATACATTTCCTCACCAATCCGTAAACAAGCCTGGACCTTTCTGCCTCTGCTGTTCCTCTGCCTGGAACGTCCACCCTAACAGGAACTCCCAATGTCTTACCCACTCTTCAGGTCAAGTGTATATGCCTTCATGTTCTTAAATCCTCTCTCTCCTAATCCTCCCCTCAATTTTGTGTGTGTGTGTAAAATCTTTCTTCTCACATTACAGCCTATGTATTTTGATGTAGTGGAATCAGAATCTATGACAGAGCATGCATTCTTGGTTTCATTTCTACAACCCATACAGCGATTCTGAGAGAAACTGAATTGTAAGAATTACTGAGATGGACTAAGAAGGAAGAAGTAGAAGGAAGGTCATGAGTAGTTCTGTAAGTATCCCAACCACCTGCCCTTTATGAAAACCACATCCCTGGCAGGAAGGGAGTGTTCTAGATTGTCCCTGGTGGCCTGCATCATTCCCTCGTGGTTCTCAAATTGTGCTCCCTGGGGCCAGCATTATCAGCATCACCTGGGAACTCCCCACCCCAGACCTACTGATCAGAAGCTCTGAGTTTTAGCAAACTCTCCCAGGGACTTTGTTTTGAGTTGAATTTCAGAAGGAAGGGTTTACCCACTCTGGCTTTAACAGTTAGCCGTTATAGCTTAATATAGCTTTGGGGATGTGTTTGCTGTGTGAGCATGATGCTACCTACTGTGAGGATGCAACAAGATAGCTGTGAAAGCCCCAGCTCAGGGCCTGGCATGGGTGGGCCCTCCAGACATGTTTGCTAGATTATAAACTGCACAATCAGACTGCTGGGTGCTTTGAATGTGACTCTTTGAGGAGCTGGAGAAGAGTTTGGCCACCGGCCTGCTGCCTTTGCCAGACAATGTTTTCACTGAATTATGCCATTCCCACTCCTTTGGACATTGGTGTCATCTTAGAAGAAGTAGGAGAGGGAGTAGGTTTTAGTCTGTTCAGAACTTAAGATCCTTGAGGGTGTACAACACTTTGTCCATGCCCGGGGCTTTCTCACCGGTCCTCACAATGGAGGGCTTGTGTGAGGAAAGGTGAGGTCATTGCTGTGGGGCGGAGGGGCTTGTGCCGTGCTGCCAGCGCTTTGTTCTCATCTAAGGGCTTTCCACACAACCAGTTCATCCTCATAACAACCCATGAGGAGGATGCAGACATCAATCCCAACATGCACGTACAAATGGAAGCACAGAAGGGTGACATATAAAAAAATGAAACACCACAGCAAAGGAACCCACTAACAAAACGAAAAGACAGCCTAATGAATGGGAGAAGATATTGGTCGATGATACATCTGACAAGGGGATAATAGCCAACATTTATAAAAAACTCATACAACTCAACAACAAAAAACCAAACCAAAACAAAAAAACAACCCAATTAAAAAATGAGCAGAGGACATGAATAGACATTTCTCTGAAGAGGACATCGAGATGGTCAAAAACACATAAAAAGATGATCAATGCCACTGATCATCAGAGAAATACACAGAAATTAGTGCTCTTATAGGAAAACAGAAACCCAGGGACAGACACACAGGGGAGAAGGACACATGAAGACCGAGGCAGGGACTGGAGTGACACACTGAATAGCCAAGGAGCACCCAGGGTGCTGGCAACCACCAGAAGCAGTTTTGTCAGTTATTCGTTTTCAGTTACAGTTGAGTCACTATTATTTTATATTAGTTTCAGGTGCATAGCATAGTGACTAGACATTTATATAGTTTATGCAGTGATCCCCCTGACTAGACTAGCTGCCCCTTGCCACTATACGTAGTTGTTGCAACATTATTGACTATATTCTCTATGTTCTACTTTACATCCTGGTGACTATTTTGTAACAACCAATTTGGACTTCTTAATCCCTTCACATTTTTTACCCTTCCCCACAACCTCCGTCCCCGCCGGCAACCATCAAAATGTTCTGTGTATCCATGAGTCTATTTTGTTTGCTTGTTTTGTTCTTTAGATCCCACATGTAAGTGGTTGATATTTGTCTTTTTCAGTCTGACTTATTTCACTTAGCATAATACCATCGTAGGTCCATCCATGTCACAAATGTTAAGATTTCATTCTTTTTTCCTTTTTTTTTTTTTTTTTTTTTTTTTTTTTTTTTTTTTTTTTTTTTGCTTTTTGGTATGTGGGTAGCTCCCTGACTGGGAATCGAACTCAGGCCGCAGCACTGACAGCGCCAGCGCCGAAGCCTTAAGCCGCTACACCATCAGGGAACTCCCCATTCTTTTTTATGGCTCATGTTTTTCATGAGCAACTACTTCATTCATTCGTTTGTACAACTTCTGGTACTAGTTTAGTCAACTTTTCCACTCTTCTGTGGCATTAGCCTTTTTGGTAAATGTTCTTCACCTGCCACTTCCTCTCACTGTTACTTTCATCTTTTTATTTATTGTGCTACCTATGTTTAGATTCTTCTAAAATACTAACACTCTTTTATAAAGCGATACATTTTTCTTGGAGGTTTAGAGTGAGGAGGGGCCAGTGCCATTTTCCAGGTTAAAGATGGTTGTGTGTATGAAAGTTCTTTCATTCTTTATTTCTTCCCAGTCAGATGAGATAAGCTGGACAGGACCACTCATACCATCCTGCCTTACCATCAGAATACAAACGGGGCTTGTCTGTGTCCTTCCTCATTCAGTCCGCCTTTGTTATTTGTCACAACTGTGCATTTAAGCACTCTACAGAGTCTCCAGCCACAAACTTGTACACTGTTTCCATTGTTCTGAAACAAACAAAACAAAAACACCTTTTTTCCTTCCAGGTGTCACTTACTTTGAGGAACTAAGCTTTCCTGAATCTGACTGACATTTCCCTTCCCACATGCCCACTTGACCTTCCGTGATGTCTCTTAATTTCTTTCAAGGTAGAGTTTTGTTCCTGTTTCTTATTCTCCTTCTCCCTTTTGGGTGATTTCTCAAAGAAAGGGAAACTGCCCTCTTTATGCTCATTTTAAAATCAGAAGGCTTGCCCTCAGGGAGTCTTCCACATACAGTATTATTTTTAGTTTCAGTTCTGCATCACATATGGTCTTTCAAGAGTCATATTAAGTGGTGAATAGGGAACTGAATTTAAGTTTAAATTGAATCTTGCCTAGTGCTACCAATGCAAATAGCTCAATTGATGTGATCATCAAATCATCAGAAACAGTCACACAGGGCTACAGTTGCATATGTGCAGGCGAGGACAAGCCCATCACAGTATACTCCTCTGCTTGGGAGCTAGTAAAAATGTAAACATTTGGAAAAATGGTTTATGGCATTTCAGCTTGGTCTGAATTCAACTGGCTGGTGAGGAAGGTGAATTCTTTCCATGGAGCTGTATCAACTTTGGCAAAGGCTGAAACTTTAGAACGGGTTTAGGAATTAGATGGAAAATAGTACAACTAGGAGGAAAAACAGAGATCTGTAGCATGTGTCAATTTTTTTTCTATGGAATTGAATGACAGTTCTTTAACTTAGAATGAAATCCACCCCAGCTTTCCAACAAACCCATTGTCTTCTCCTTGTCCACAGAACAATGCTTAAATGCTGCAACCTGGCATTCAGAGCCCTCCACCCATGAAGACAAAACTAAACTGAAGGAATTGGCTTAAATGACCAGTCACAGGACTTTCATTCTAGAGTTGATAGCATTTTCTCCCTGCTTCCCCTACGGGTTTGTGATTGGTGTGTGCTGTCCATCAAGCATGCCTTGGAAGAAGCATGTCTGATTCTTCCAACTCTGCTGGTTAAAAACCCTGCTTATCCTTCAAAGCCCCTCAGGACACAGGCCCCTCCTGGTTCTGCAACCAGGTGTGGACTTGCTTTCTACTCCTCGGACTACATTTTCCACAATCTTTTCAGACCAGGTACCACCCTTAGGGAGGCAAGAGCTATTTTTTGACACCTCAACTCATCCCTCTACCCTTAGGAAACTGTCTCCAAAACCTGCCTTCAAAGTCTTCCTCTCCTGGTTCTCTCCCTCCAGCTTGAATTTTCATGCTGAATTGGAACTCTCAACTTTGCCTCTATACATTTCTTGCTCTGATCTGGAACTTTCAGATTCTTTTCCCAAGTGCCTCTTGATTTTCCTAGCCCTGGCTGAAAACCTATATATATTTCCTTGATGCTACTGTACTGACAAACGTATCAACAACTTCCAGTTTCCAGAGACTTTCACTTTGGTGACCATCACCGCTCTACAGGCCACAATCTCCCAGTTGCCACTGGGCAGGATTTAGCTTACAAGTTATGTCATCAACCTCATGCACATAGAATATTCTTGTTCGGTTTTAATTCTCTGAGCATTTTCCTCATACTCTTGGCTCCTTGAGGATAAATCTTGCAATGCTAAGCATAGGGTCTTGCATATGGAAGAGCTCAGAAGGCATTTACTCATGCTGTTTGAATATGGGCACTTTTGGGTGGCCTGGGTAACTTTCAGTGTGCCCTGGCAATGGCCATGCCTAAGGGTGCTGCCCACCTGTATTTGGACTCAGGTTCCCACTTTCTGAATAGGGTGACAGCGTGGTACTTTCAGAATGTTAGCTGGGGCTGCAGCCATCTGAACGTCTGGCCAGGGCTGTAGGACTAACTTCCAAGATGGTTCATCCACATGGCTGTTGGCAGGAGGCTTTAGTTTCTTGTCATATGAAGTTCTTCATAGACTGTGTGAATATACTCATAACATGGCAATAACTTCTCCAAGATTAAGCAATCCTAGCGAGAAAAGGCAGTGGCCACAGGTCTTTTATGACCTAGCCCTGGAAGTGATAGACCATCATTTCTGCCATAGTCTCTGGGTCCCACAGACCAGTCCTGATTCTTTGTGGGAGGCTAGGACTATAGAAGGGTGTGAATACCTGGAAGCAGGGCTCATGGGAGGCCATCGCTGTACTATACCGACTCACCTAGGGTGTGTCTCTGTGCAAGTTACTTACTCTGAGCCTCTGTTCCCTCATTTGTAAAGAACAACACTTACCTCACAGGGATTTGTGAGGATTAAATGCTTATACAGTGCTTTGAATTATTCCAGGGTCCCCTTCCCTGCCCCACATTACCCAGGACTCTTCCGGGGAAGCCAATTGCGGCCTCTCTCCCTGCAACCCTTGGCTCTCATTTCCTCCCTTTTTCATCTGCCTTTCTCCACACTAGGGGGGATGTTTTCTAACCAGGCAGGGATGGGAGTGAGCCTGGTTCTGCAAACCTCACTTCTCCCAAACATCATGTCTATGCTTCAGTCCTCCTCATTCCTCCAGTGATAGAGGCTTTGGAATCTAAAAGTCAGGGAAGATCTTGCTGGTATTTCTTTTCCCCACCCCCGACCTATCGTATCTCTGACCACATCAGGACTGATCATGTGCTTGGGAGGAACACCAGGAAAGAAAAAAAATTCATTACTTAAGATATTTCATTTCACCGGGGAGTTACACTGAAGATAAATGTGGTTATACAGGAGTGGTTCCTACTCCTGACTGGTGTCTTGGAAGACAGTCAAGGGCAAATGAGAGTTACCCACTGTGTTAGTTTCCTAGGGCTGCTCTAACAAAGTATCACAAACGGGGTGGCTTAAAAAAACAGAAATGTATTGTCTCACAGTTCTAGAGGCTAAAAGTCCAAAATCAAGGTGTCGACAAAACCATGCTCTTTCTGAAGCCTAGAGCAGGGCCAGTCCTTCCTTGCCTCTTCCTGGTTTCTAGTAGTTTGCCGGCAATCTTTGGTGTTCCTTGGCTTGTAGCTGCATAGCTCCAATCTCTGCCTTCATCTTCACATGGCCTCCTACCTTGGGTCTGTGTCTTTACATGACCGTCTTCTTTTAAGGACACCAGTCATATTCAATTGGGGGCCCACCCTACTCTAGTGTAATCTCATGCCAACCAATTATATTGGCCCTATTTCTAAATAAGGTCGTATTCTGAAGTACTGGGGGTTAAGATTTCATCAACTCTTTTTTGGAGGGACCCAATTCAACCCATAATACCTGGGGAGGGATGAGGGCAGGATTGAGTAAAGGCTCCCTGAGTTGAAAGCGCCTGTGTAAACTCGTGTAGGTGTAAAAGATGTCTGCCCTGATGCAAATAGGAATGAGCCAGTGGGGTGGGTGGCTCCATGCTGTCGTGGGAAAAGAGATAAGGAGGCTGTGGGGTCTGGGTGACCCAAAAATAAATAGAAGACAATGGTTGGACTGTGAAAAGGAAGATGATCCCTCATGGAAGCTGGGACAAATGAAACAAAGAACGCAAAGAAATGAGCGTGTTTAGAATGGAAGGAAAGGGAAGCCCAAGCAGAGGCTTCTGATGTCTCTCTAGGTGCTAGTTATGGGAGTATTTCCAGGAGCATGTCTCTGGGAACATCTGGAGCTGGCATGTGTAGTCAGGGGACGATGCAGAGAACTGTCTGACCTCTTTGGAACCACTTTTTTCTATCTTTGCAAAAGGTGCTGCATGAAGCCCTTTTCTTCTAATTCTCATGGTCTCATTGCTTTCCCCAAGTGACTTAACACCATTTGAGGTCTACTGTTTGTCTTCAATAACAGCTCCCAGGCCTCACTTTTGACTTAGCATACTCCTACATCAGCCAACACCCACATTTTGTTCCATTCGATTTAGCTATTTTAAAACATCACTCTGCATCTTCAAAGCGATGGCTTGCTATCTTGTGAGCAAAACTTGCCCACAACTGAAGGCAGATTTCACACCTGCTTCATACAGGCAATTTAGGCAAGTATGAAGAAACTTGTCTGTTCATGTGAGTATTATAAATATTTTCAAATTCAATCTTCCAACAGTTACTTGAGTGACTACTATCTGCCATAAGATTAAATAGTCTGCCTTTCCTAAGGAATTACTGGCTTGAAAACTTTAAATATGTGACAGCTTTGGGTAGGTGTTTTAGTTTGAAATATTTTTGTAGTATTGTGTTTCTTTCTCTTGAACGTGACCCCTTTTCTCTCTCTGTTTTTTTTTTTTAAATTTAAACACAGATTAATATAAAAAATTTATTCTAAATTAGAAGTGAAAGTTTCTCTTCCAAACATATTATTGAAAATAATATTATCAGCCAGAAGCCTTAAACTAATGAAGGAAGTTATTTCCTAGTTTGGAAAAAATATTCTTGTCATAGAGATTTTTTTTTACATTGGAGAAACCACCAACATGTTTTATTTTTTATTATTAAAGAAGGGCATAGGATAAATCTCCAAAACATTATGTTAAGCAGAAGAAGCCAGACACAAAAGAGTGCATTTTTATGAAATGCTAGAAGACTCAAAACTAATCTACAGTGACAGAAAGCAGATCAGTGATGGCCTGGGGCTGCAGAGAGGGGGAGATTTGACTGTAGAGAGCCTAGAGGGAACATTTGGGGAGAATGGAAATGTTCTATGTCATGATTGTGACAGTGGTTACACTGATATACACATTTGTCAAAACTCATCAAACTATATATTTATTTATATGTAAATTATACCTTCATAAAGTTGATTTAAAATAAGCATGTAAATTCAATCTGGAGATATGGTCTAAAAGGAAAGGAATTCTCAAGGGGATACACACACACACACACACACACACACACACACACACACACTTTTTTGTTTCTGTTTTTCTTTAAAGAGCAAGGTATAACATATGCCACAAAAGTCAGCTAAGTGTACAATTCAATAAATTGTGCAAACACCACCACAATCTAGTTTTAGAACATTTCCATCACCCCAGTAAAATCCTTCACACCCAGTTACAGTCAGTCCCCGATGAAGCCTATATTTTATTGGGACTTCTGGGAAAGTGGCTAAGCGAGTACCTTAAATTGGCTGAGCTCATTGGCCAGGGATGCATGGAAGTCTCAAAGCTTGTGGGCTTGCTGTGGGCACAGACCCTCAGGGGCCCCACGGAGGTGGGCTCTTCATTTGTGCTTCCATTCTTTTTTGCAAACTGTCCTAGGCATGTTCTCTCTGCCCCTCCATGGACTGACCCCACGAAGACAGACATAAGGAAGCCTTCAGGTGCATGCTGCTGCCCTCTGTGCCCTGACCTTTGCCAGTCACAGGGCAGTAGAGGCCTCTTACCCCAGCTACCCTTGCCCAGCTCACCTGCTCCCCTTCTGCGCCCAGGCTGTTACTAGACAGGGCTCAAGTGCATCACCTCTGCTCCTGCCAGCTGTCTCAGAGCAGGCCCAGGAGGAACCTGTCCTGCTGGTCAGCTGTCACTGGAAGCCATGACAGGAACACTGAACATCCCCAGAGCAACATTTAAAAAGTGGAGAAAACACAAGAATGATTGTGGTGGACTTGGAACAAAAATCAGCCCCATTTTGGAAAGCAGTTATGTTTAACCTGAAAAGCCTGGCTCATATTCAGAAATATGTAGTAACACTGCAACCTCTGAGGAAATCAAGGGTAAATAGCTGGCAGAAAGGTGGAGGTCAACCCTAGCCTCTCCTCCATGTTTCTATAGAAGGTCAAAGTCAAGGGAAGAGATCAGGATTTACTTTTTATGTGTCTCCCCAGGACTCTACCATGAAATTTCACAATGAACACAGTAAATAGAATTTATTCATACATAGATTATCACAAATCTAAGAGTATGTTACAGCTCCTTCTCAGGAGAGGGTGAGCCAATGATCCTTGTAAGGGAGTCCATAGACGATGTGCACAGTTCTGAGCTGTGAAGCAGCCTATACGTTTGAGAGCGGTGTGACAGGCTGATTGTCCCCGGGGCATTACTTTTAGTATTATAGACATGTCTTTAACACTTTAGTGTTGAGGTTGTGTTAAGTGTGCCAGCAAGTTGCTCAGGGCTCCTTGGCTCAGCAAATTGCTTATATACACTATATGTTGAGTCATTGCTATCGAGGCTGGCTATGTCATTGTGTAAGATGAAAATGTAGGATCCTTTATTTATAAGGAGCAAAATGCTTTTTTCCCCTTCTTTTGTGGTCTCTATTTTTCTCTCTTGGCCTGAAAAGGCATTTTTGTTTGTTTTTATTTGCTTTTTAATGTCGTGGTTCTTTAGGCATGGGGATTCTCATGGGACAAGTGTAGACCCTTCCAGAACCCAGGGCCCCAACTCAAAATTCCTTCTGGCCCCAGGATGGCTCTGCCTTTGCCCCACGTGACCTTTGCCAATTTATTTCATGCTGGCCCAGGTGTGTCTTCATGTCCAATAGCCAGTACCTAGAGTCTACCTTTACACCTTTCCATTTCCTTTGTGGGGAAGGAGGTTTGTACTCCACCACCTGGCTACATAATTTGTAGGACACAATCCAAAAGGAATAATTGTATAAAATTTATTAAGAATTTCCAGATGATGAGAGTAGAGCACTACAAGAAGCATGATGCCCTTCTCAGTGTGGAGCCTTGTAGGATTGTGGACCCCACAAAGCTGCCCTACCCTTGCCTCTGATTAGGACAACTCAGGAGGACACATGCACTATTTCCATCATTCCTGGAATGCTCAAGTCAAAGTTACCCTCTGTGATAATGCACTCTTGTTTAGCCTCTCTCACTTCCCAGTCCCACTTCCTTATACCCCACACTATTCACTTCCTAATAAGAGATCCTTTACATCCAAATCTCCATCTCAGGTCTATTTCTGGGAACTGAACGTCACACAGGCAGGGAAAGCTCTGCTCTAGTTGGATGACCATTGAAAAGATCATTGCTGAGGCAACATAGTCTTATGTGGGACAGCTAGCTTCTCTATTCCTTTTGTCTTTATACGAAAAACTTCTAAAATAAATCTTAAAGATGTGCCAGGGGATTTCTGGGGAGATAGAGTAGATGTACTTTACTTTTCTTCCCACTAAATGACATTGACATTATATAGTAAAGAAACATAGGAGATTCTGAAAGGTAGAGAGGAAAAAAGACTAGCTTGAGCTTCAAGGGATGGCACGGTAGTGCATTCTCTGGATTGTTTTCCCCTCATATGTTTCAGATTCACAGTGGAAGAAGCTAGAAACCTGGAAATGGCAATGGTGCAGACAAAAAAATAAAAAGTCTCAACAAAGCCTGCTTTTTCTAGTCAAAGGACTAGGAAAGAGACAGCCTACAGGACAGAAAACTCTTAGATAACAACTGTTTTCCTCCATCCAAATACTACTGAAAAAGCCTGTGGCCACAATTCCACTTATTCCAGCAAAGGCTGGTAGGAAGCCTACAGTGCCACCCTTACCAAGTATAATCAGGTGCCCCAGTGCCCTGTCCCGGTGGTGTTACAGAAGCCTAGTGGAGAGTCAAGATGTTCACTATTACCCAGCAATCACAAGGCCACTCCCAGATGGTGTCAGTGGAGGCCATGTTGGAAGCAGTAAATGACAAACTCCTACTTCTCCCTGCCAGGGAGGTACAGCCTACTGGGGAGCTAGAATTTCCACTCCCCACCCAGCAGTAATGAGGATTCTCATCACTGTGTCAAAGGAGTCCAAGAGGGAACCTGGATTCTACCCTCACCTGGCAGTAACAAGGTGGCTACCTCACTTCTGCCACAGTGCTATCAAAAGAAGCCAACTAGAACAAAAGGCTTGAATAAGGTCCAGAGTCTCATAACATAAAATCCAAAATGTCTAGGATTAAATTAAAAAATATTCATTTTATCAAGAATCAGAAATACCTCAAACTGAATGAAAAAAGACAATTGATGCTAACACCAAGGTGACAGAGATGTTACAGTTATCTGATAAAGATTTTAAAGCAGCCATTACACAAGGGCAGGCTGATAAAATTTGCCTTCACTTAAACTGAAAATGAATGGGAAAAGATATTTCAATGAAATTTAAAAAATATATCATTTATTTTCAAAGTTGCATGATTACTTTTCTACAAAAGCACCACACACTTCAATACACTTCTGCCAACACTGCATTTGTTTCTGAAATCTGTCCTTAAAAAAAAAAATCAGTGTTCTTTTTTATTAGTTTTTTTAAATTAAATTTATTGGGGTGACATTGGCTAGTAAAATTACATAGGTTCCATGTGTACAGTTCTTCATCATCTGTGTGTTGCATTATGTTCTCACCCTGCAGTCACTTCTCCTTTCATCACCATATATTTGAATTTTCTCCCTCTTTCCCCACCCTCCCCATTTTCCCTCTGGCAACTACTAAACTATTATCTGTGTCCAAGAATTTTTTTTCGACTTTGATTATTCATTTATTCTGTTCTTTAGATTCCACATATAAGTGAGATCATATGGCATTTGTCTTTCTCAGTCTGACTTATCTCACTTAGCATGATATCTTCTCGTTTCATCCATGTTCTTGCAAAAGGTAAGATTTTTTATTCTTTATGGCCCAGTAATACTCCATTATGTAATCTTTATCCAATCATTTATCGATGGGCATTTAGGTTATTTTCATATCTTGGCTATTATGAATAATGCTGCAATAAATGTAGGGGTGCATATATTTTTTTCAAATTAATGTTTTGAATTTCTTTGGATAAATACCCAGGAGTGGAATTGGTGGATCATAAGGTAGTTCCATTTTTAATTTTTTGAGGAACCTCAATACTGTTTTCCATACCACTTCCCCATTGCAAACTTCACCTCTTTATCACAGATGAAGTGCTGGCCCTTCAAGTGTTCTTTAGTTTTGCAAACAGGTGGAAATTACTAGGAGCCAGGTCTGGGCTATTCGGTAGATGTGGCAGCACTGAAAAGTCTAGGTGCTAAATTGCATCTCTTGTTGTTGCACTTGTGTGAGGCCTGCCATTGTTGTGTTGAAGAAGTGTTTCGTTTCTTATTTCAATCCTTTTGATTCTTCTTTCTAATGCAATAAGAGTTTTAATATAATGTTCAGAGTTTATTGTTGTTCCTTTTCAAGAAAGTCTGCCAGAGTAACACCTTCAGAATTCCAAAAACCAGTCAACATAACCTTCCCAGCCAAGGCCTGAGTTTTGAATTTTTTGACAGAGATGATCCCTTTTGGTGGTATTCCATGGAATGCCTTTTTGTTTTCAGAGTCATAATGATGAACCTAAGTTTTATCACCTATAATGATCTTCTTTAAGAAGCCCTCACCTTCTTTTTCAAAAATTTCAGAAACAATGTAGGAACTTTTTCTGCTGTTAAAAATTCAATAATAGCATGCTGTTTGAACCGAATGTCTGAACACTCTTCTATTTCCATGTGCACTGGGTGAAAAATGTAAGCATTTGTGTGCAAGGTCAAGAATTTTGGAGGGAGATGCTACGTGACTACACAGAACTGGTTAGATCCAAATATGTCTAATGTAATAAAAAATATCACAATGGAGGCAAAATTTATCAGCCTGCCTGCATAAAAATGCCTCAGTGAGCAATTATGAACATGCTTGAAGCAAATGAAAAGTAGAGATTCTCAGCAAAGAAACAGATTGTTTCAGAGTTTCAGTAAAGAAATAGAAGATATAAAGAAGAACCAAATGGAGATTTTACAACTGAAAAGTACAATAACCAAAAATGCAAATATATAGGCTTAATGTCAAAATGTATGAAATAGAGGAAAGAATATGTGAACTTGAACACAGAATAACAGAATAACACAATCTGAGCCACAGAGAGAAAGAGAAAAAAAAATCAATGAGCCTACAGAACCTGTGGAGCTGTAACAAAAGATTTAATACTTACCTCATTCAATTCCCAGAATCAGAGGAGAGGAGAAAAGAAGGCAGGACTGAAAAAGTCCTGAAAGAAATAATGGACCCAAACTCCCCAAATTTGGCAAGAGGTACAAAACTACAGATTGAAGAAGCTGAGCAAATCCCAAATAGAATTAACACACACTCACAAAATACACACCAAGAGGCATTATAGTCAAAGTTTGAAAACTAAAAAGAAAGAAAAAATTTTGAAAGTAGCAAAAAGGAATCATCTTATCTATGGGAAAAACCAATTAGAATGACAATAGACTGCTTATCAGAAACCATAAAAACCAGGAGAAAGTGGCACAATATTTTTCAAGTACTGAAGGAAAAGAACTGTTGAACCAGAATCGTATATCCAGTGGAAAATTTTTTTTTTTTTTTTTTTTTGCTTTTTGGTATGTGGGTATTTCCCTGGCTGGGAATCGAACCCAGGCCACAGCATTGACAGTGCCAGTGCCGAAGCCCCAAGCCACTACACCACCAGGGAACTCCCAAAATATTTTTTTTAAGTGAAGAAGAAATCCAGATATTTTTAGATGAAGGAAAACTTAAGAATTTGTTACCAACAGACCTAAGCTAAAAAAAATCAATAAAGGAAGTTCTTAAACAGAAAGCATATGATAAAGGAAGGAACATTGGAAAAGCAGGAAGAAAAAACAGTTAGCAAAAAATACAATATATTCTCATTTTCTCTTGATTTTCCTAAATTATGTTTGATAATGGAAGAAAATTATAACACTATCTGATGTGGTTTTAAATGTTTGTAGAGGAAATATTTAAGAAAATTATATTATTAGTGGGAGAAAATAAAGGGCCAAAAAGGGAAATAAATTTTTATGCTTCCTTCAACTGGTAAAATGAGGACAAGACACTGTGATGACATACACACACACACACACACACACACACACACACACACACCTAGAGTAACCACTAAAAATGCTATAAAAAGAAATACACTCAAAAATACTATGGGTAAATCAAAACAGAATTCCAAAAAATATACAAGTAACCCAAAGGAAGTCAAGAAAAAAGACAATAGAACAATGAAAAATAAACAAATAAACCCAGAAATAAAAAAATAAATGGCAGACTTAACTCCCAGGATATGCCATACTAACACTAATCAAAAGAAACCTGGATGAATTAGTTTGGTAGTAACAAAATACCATAAGGTAGGTGGCTTAAGCAACAAGAATTTATTATCTTACAGTTATTGAGGCCAGAAGTCCCTCTGAAGGTACTAGGAAAAGATTTGTTCCAGAACTCTCTCTTAGCTTCTGAATGTCCTTGACTTGTGGCCACATAACTCCTGTCTTCACATGGTGTTCTCTCAGTGTACATGTCTGCTTCTAAATTGTTCATTGTTTCGCTATTGGATTCTATTGGATTTATTGTTTCAAATCTCTAAAACTATGCATAAAAAGTTTATATCTAGTTCTAAATTTAAATATTTAAGTAATATTTTCATTTTCATTAAAATAAAAAACAATAAAGTGACAAATACTGGAAATCCACAAGAATGCTTTTTCTTTAAACATTATGCTATAATAGAATTACTTCTGAAGTATAAAGTTTGTCAGATTTTGTAGAGAGGGAACTGAAGTCCCAAGAGATTAAAAAACTTTTCCAAGGTCAGACATTAATCCTCAGCAGGACTGTGATAGCACCAGGTCCCCTGGTGTCAAATCCAGGTCCTCTTCCAACACATGGCTGTTCAGGAGGAGGTGGATTATTCAGCCCCTGATGGGTGGATCGATCTGAATTCTCTAAAATGGGAGTCACCAACACCTGGCCCACAGACTGCTACCATGGCCTGTTAGGAACCAGGCCGCACAGTGGGTGAGTGGTGGGCAGGTGAAGGAAGCTTCATCTGTATTTACTGCTGTTCCCCATCACTTGGATTACCACCTGAGCTCTACCTCCTGTCAGATTAGTGATGGCATTAGATTCTTATGGGAGCACGAACATGAGTGTGAACTGCACAGGCGAGGGATCTAGGTGCACGCTCCTTATGAGAAGCTAATGCCTGATGATCTGAGGCGGTGATGCTAGTTCTGGGGAGTGGCTGCAAATACAGCTTAACATTAGCAGAGAGATGTGACTGTGCAGAGACCGTAATAAATCAATTGCTTGTAGACTCATATCAAAACCCTATTAGTGAGTGGGAAGTGACAATTAAGCAGCAGGCTTTATAGTGGCAAGTGAGTTATATAATTATTTCATTATATATTACAATGTAATAATAATAATAATAATAATAATAATAATAATAATAATAATAGAAATAAAGTGCACAATAAATGTAATGCACTTGAATCATCCCCAGACCATCTTCCCCACCCCCTGGTCCATGGAAAAATTGTCGTCCATGAAACTGGTCCCTGGTGCCAAAAATGTTGGAGATTGCTGCTCTAAAACAGAAGCTGGGAGCTTTCCTTTTTCTTTTGCAGGTCACTAACTTGTAAAATACATCAATGGTGGGCCAGACACAATTGCAAAACAAGAAGAGAAGTTTAGAGACAGGATTGAACATCAGTCCCCACGCACCCCCAGCAACCCCAAGGCCAGCATTGCCACCTACTTCTGTCGCATTTGAACATGTGCAAGTGACAAATGATGTGCTGAAGTGCTCTTTTTAATATTTTTAAATGGGTGCCACAGATTGTATACATTTAGAAAGTGGAAGGCACAATGGTTCTCTGCTGGAAAGCTCTCTGCTGCTTTAAAAAAAAAAAAGACCTACTTCTCTGAGGCATTGTCATGGAAGCAGGCTGATAAATTCTGAAATTTAAGCTGATAATTTGAAACCTTGAGTAGACAGTGAAATGATAGATTTTCAAGCTTTGAACTTGTGCTATTTGTAGGTGAAACCCATCTGAAATAGTCTAATATAGTGTGCATTTCATTGGTTTTATCTATCCACCTAATAATACAAAAATGCCCCCTGTTAATTCCTAAGGATATCCAAGAGTACCTTCAAAGTGCTTACAAATGCATGTAGTCAATACCAACTTGTGTGGGCCATTTCTATCATTTAATTTCCTCTGTGCTGGTCTTGTCTACTGGTCAGCCCTAACATCTCCATTTCCCACTCCAGCCTGCTGCCTGCTGGTCATATTGTTTCTCTGAGACCCCATTTTCCCCGTCTTGGACAGAACTCCTGTATCTACAGCATCCTCCACGGTCTTGGCCTCCCAGACTTCTGCAATTAAAGGACTATAACCTATGTTAAGATGATTCAGTGCAGACAGTGTAATGGCTGTAACTGCCCCCTGCCCCCCGCCCCCATTCCCTAGGATTGTTAGTTACCTTTTGAAGCTCCCCAATCAGGAATATACTTTTTGTGTCCACAGGGGGCAGGGCTTCTTCCCCTGGGGTCCATTGACCTCCCAGGGGGCTAAGGAGAGTACTCTGGAATTTTGTCAGTTTGGATGGAAAAAAATGACATCTTTGTTTCCATTATCCTTAAACTTTAAAACTGTGTTTCTCTCCATTGTGAAAGTAGGCAGCAAACTGTGGTAGATAGTGAATACCTATGGTTCTGCCAGAGCAGAAATCTCAGGTTTTAACATGATGGTACAGTTGTGGTATCTCCAAATACTGTTTATACTCTTTATGACTTTAAAATCCCAATAATCATTAGACTTATCACTAGATCTTCCTAAAGAGTTAATAAAGAAGCACGCATTACTAATATAGCACAAATGTAAAAACATATTTTCAGAACTGTAGTTCAATGTAATTGTTTTCCTTTACAATCCTAAGCATTTTATTTTATTAATTTAAGAGC
Organism: Lyroderma lyra; assembly: GCA_004026885.1. Taxonomy (NCBI): domain Eukaryota; kingdom Metazoa; phylum Chordata; class Mammalia; order Chiroptera; family Megadermatidae; genus Lyroderma; species Lyroderma lyra. The sequence continues at coordinate 263,218 of PVJL010000178.1, forward strand.
TTTTCTTTTTTTTCTGAGAAGGGGTACATGGGCTTTCCAGACTGCCAAAGGGGTCCATGGCACAAAATGCTCAAGAAACACTGCTGTAGAGGATTAATTAACATAAGTGATGTTAGAAATTATTTTTTTCCCCATGTAATCAGAGCTGTACACGTTGTAACTCTTGCAAATTGATGCACAGTCACAAGCGCTGCAATCTAACACTCTCCAGTTAGATGAAAATCTTGGACCCAACTTGGTCTTCACTCTACAAAGGACATTATTGCCTGGCTTAGCCAGAAGCCTGGCTTGTCCTATGGTCAGGACATTGCTGTGTTGGCTATGGAGTGCCCCATTCTGGCAGGGTATGTGTCATGAGTTGAATGGTGTCCAATAAAATGATATGTTGAAGTCCTGACCCCCGGTACCTGTGAATGTGGCCTTTTTGGCAATAGGATCTTGCAGAAACAATCAAGTTAAGATGAGGTTATACTGGAGTCTAATCCAAAGTGACTGGTGTCCTTATAAGAGGAAAAGGGACACACATGGAGAATGCCATGTGACGATACAGGTGGAGATTGGAGCGAGGCAGCTGCAAACCAAGGAACACCAAGGATGACTGGCCACCACCAAGAGCTGGGAGAGGTGAAGGAGGATTGCACTGTCTCAGAGGGGCTGTGCTTCCACTGACACCCTGGTTTCAGACTTCTAGCCTCCAATTGCGGGAGAGTATATTTTTGTTGTTTTAAACCACCAAAACGGGGCTACTTTGTTAGTGCAGACCTATGAACAATCAAGTGTATGTATCAGAGTGCCTAATAAAGGGAGAGTGGGAATCTTACTGAGGTCACAAAAGTGGCTGTGTGACTTTTGGAGCTTCGTGGCTAACAAGGTTTGTACATGTGGCAGAATCTGGCTGGAACTTCACACTAATTGTCACATACCATCTTGTTGTGAGGTTGTGGTGAAGAAATACAGAGCAGCCACCCTCTTCCAACTGGCAGAGCCTAGAGATCTCCAAAATAGCAGCACAATTCTTGTGTCTAGGGATTAGCTAGCACAGTTGAAAACAGAATGTCACTCTCTCATTTTGTGTTACACTCAGCTAACTCTATCCCATCTCACAAACACTTCAAGTGAAACCAGCTCCTTACACTTTTTACTCATTGCCCTTACTTTCTCTGGGGCTCAAACCCAAGTCCAGGGAAGGCTCGGTGGGGCCCAAACTCACTGGTTTCACATGGCTCTGTCTCCCCACCTTCCTTAGGATGTATTTCCTCCCAGGGAGAGCTCAGTACTTTATGCAGAGACTTATGCAAATCTGCCCATGACTTTGCTAGACCTCCACCTTTTCTGCTTCCCAGGAGTGGGCAGGGTATCCTTGACTCAGGACCCTTTTCTCTATCAGTGCGACAGCCTGTTTATCCAAGATGTCCAACTATATTATGTACCAATTCAGACATCCATTTTAGAAGACCCTTTGAGTAAGTGCTCAGGCAAAACTTCTTCCCTCCTTGGTTTGGATGCTTCAGGAAGGAATGATGGAGGATCAGGAATCAGTAGGGGTAGGAACACCTCATTGCTTGGAGATCCCACTCCTGCTCTTTTGAAGCCCATTCCCTTCAAGTTTGGCTCCAAATCTCCCTAAGTCCAAGACAATCCGTCCTTCCAATGAGGCCTTTGCCTTCTTTTGCCTAGAAATGTGTCCTAATGTCTACCCTTCTCCCAATACAGCAGACTCTCTGTTAATCAGAACTCAAGTAACCAGCATTCTCAAACAACCAGAAAAAAACTGAAGAAATAATACATTTAATAAAAATTAAAATAAAATTAATTTCTAGTAAAAATGTAAGTTTAAACTTGGCACGCAGCTGCACATCATGCAAAACCTGACTGTGTGAGAAGCATAGGGTTTCAAAGCAAGCTTTCTTTTGTCAAGAAAGCTACACGTGAGTTTGCTAGTACAGCATCATCGACTGATGTAGATCCAAAACCATCCACATCCACTTCTCCTGATCCTGTCCTAACTACATCATCAGATTCTGGTGATCCTGATGTCATGTCTATTCAGCAAACTCTCTACCCCTACTGTAACAGTTTTAAAGTGTATGTGTGTTTTCTAAGTTACTTGAAATTAAAAAAATTATAAACATGGAATTTCATGTGTTTTTGTTTTTATCAGTGTATTTACCCTTCACCAGTTATATCTCTGATGTTTAAATTTATACCAATATATCCTCAATTTAAAAAAAATCTTAATGTACTAGAAATGAAAAAGAATTCAACAATATGCCAAATAAATGCCTGCAACATAAAAAATTGTTAGTGAAGTTTATTAAGTTGAAAAGTTTATTGACTGCCATTTAACTAAAATTGCATACTGCATTCACAAAGATGTTTTTATAAAACTGTGTTACTTTAAGTTTGTTTTTGTTTGTGTTTATTTACTTTTAATTACTGTATTTCAATATTAATATCAAAGCAATGAGTATATGGTATGGTGTGGTATAGTATGGGGTATAGTATTAGTTAAGCCTATTTTTAATAGTAACTCTCAAGGAACTAGGAACTACATTTATCTGGCATCTACCAATGCCCATGGCTGCTGGTTAACTGAGAGTCTACAGTATATTCTTTAAAATACACCACAGTGTTCGTAAGAGCCACCAATCCTTCAACAAATAATTTCTCCCAGATCAAAGGGAAAGTCCAATACTGACCTGCAAAACTTACTTATGAAATCTAATCTTCACATGTCTGAAAAATAGCCTTCAACCTTTTCTTCCATTCCCAAGAGAGAGAAACTATGCAGCTCCTTTGGTCTCACACAAAACCTTCAAAATGGTTAGTCTGGCTCCTCAAATCAAGTTTTCAGATGAAGAAAAAACTGTTTTTCAAAATACCTGCGAACTAGCCCTCATGTTGCTAAACTATTTTGCTCCTTTGGTTATTTTTGGCCAGTGAAGTAGCTCCCATTTATTGACTGATTGAGATATAAAATTCAGCTGTTTAAAGTGTACAATTTAGTGGTTTTTAAGTATATTCACAGAATTGTGCAATGATCACCACTATCTAATTCCAAAACATTTTTATCACACCCCTCCCCAAAAACCCTATGCTCAGTAGCAGTCACTTCTCATTTTCCCCTCTCCCAGCCCCCAGCAACCACTAATTTAATTTCCCATCCTATGGATTTGCCTGCTCTTTTATTTTTTTCAACCCTTTTCCAATCCCAAGAATCCAATCCAGTTCTACCAAGTTAACAACACTTTACTGAAGGCCTCCTGGGAGGAAGGAAGCTCTGGGTTTTGACTTTGAAAAGCCAGCCTTTCAAGTTCTCTTTACTCAGAATGTAAAGAAAGAAGGGCTGGACCTCAGGGGTTAGGGAGGTGTGGTAGCAGTGACCGTTAAGAACACCCAGCACTCCTAGGGCTTTGTAAACTGAAGCTACACCACACGTTTCCTTAGCAATGAGGCTTCATAACCATGGAGAACGGATGCCAAGCGCAGGAATCTTTGTTTCTAACTACTAGAGCGTTGCTGTAGTCATTGCTAGCTTTCAGTGCAAACACAAAAGAAACGTAAGTGTCCACTGAATGACTGGAAACTTGATTCTCTTGGGCACAGTCCACTGGGCCCCATTTGCCCACACAGCAATCATTCGTTGGATCTGGTACTGCCCAGTTGACATCCTCTATGTCCTCCTTCATGTCAGGGCTATTATTACATCACCAGCTAACCAAAGTCCTACCAGATGACAATACTTTTAAAGACACCTTTGGAGAATGCAAATTGGCCTTAAAATATATACAAATGAGGACATTTACTTCGCTAGAAATTTTTTCTAATCTATAGTAATTCTAAATATACTTTTAATTTTGAAAGTATAGTCTACATTTTCAAATAATATAAAAGAGCATATGTATGTTGTTTTTTAAATAAAGGTCTGACTAATTTTCAGCAGAGGTTTTTTTTTCCTTTTATAGTACCTACTAGTATGTAAATGGGTTTACCTTGGTTGTCTTTATTCATTTCATTTTTCTTTTTTTTGTGGAGGAGGGTGGTTCCCTGGCTGGGAATCAAACCCGGGCTGCAAAACCAGGCTGCAGAGTTGAGCACGCCAAAGCCTAGCCACTACACCACCAGGGAACCCCCACTCTTTTTACACTTTCATATCATAGACTCATTTATAATCTCTTATGCTTATAACAATTTATGCATTTTATATTTATCAATATTCACCATATTAGAAGTTAAAACTAAAAACTTAAAAAATTAATTCATTTAAAAGTAACACTAAACATTATATGTTAATATCAACATATTTTAAAGAAAAACAAGTATATTTTCTAAAACAAAAATTTTTGTGGTAAGAGTGGTATTGTTTTACATTTTGCAAATCTCTTTAATGACTGTCTTAATAGAAAACAGCTAGCTTTTCATAATCTACTTTTTAAAATGACAGCTTTATCAAGATCTAATTCACATACCGTATCATTCAATTACTTAAAGTGTATAATTCAATGGTTGTTAGTATATTCACAATATTGTGCAACCATCACCACATTTACTTTTAGAATATCTTCATTATCTCAAAAAGAAGCATTGTACTCATTAGCATTTACTCCTTAGCTCCCCTTACCCTCACCTCCATGGCCCTGCCCTAGGCAGCCCATCAACCTACATTCTGTCTCTGTGGATTCACCTATTCTGGACATTTCCAGGATAGAAATGGAATTCTACAATATGTGGTCTTTTTGTGACTGGCTTATTTCACCTACATTAATATTTTCAAGGGTCATCTATTTTATAGTGTGTTTCAGTAATTCATTTCTTTTTAGTGCTGAATTATATACATATACCACATTTTGTTTATCCATTCATCAGTTGACAGACATTTGGCTTTATTTGCAACTATTATGAATAATGTTGCTATGAATGTTCTTGTACAAGTTTCTGTAATATGTTTTTTTCATTTCTCTTCAGTAGTGGGACAGATGTCTCAGAGAAACTGCTGGGTCATATGGTAACTCCATGTTTTACGTTTTAGGAACTGCCAGATTGTTTTCCACACTCAATCTTGTATTCCACTAGCAATGTATAAGGGTTCCAATTTCTCCACATCCTCTTCAACAATTGTAATTACCTATCATTTTTATTTTTGCTATCTTAGTGAGTGTGAAGGGCTATCTCATTGTGGTTTTGATTTGCATTTCCCCAGTGACTAATGATGTTAAGTATATTTTCATGTGCTTGTTGGCCATTGTATAACTTCTTAGGAGAAATGTCTACTTAGATTCTTTGTCCATTTTTATTTTATTTATTTATTTTTTTGTATGTGGGTGGTTCCCTGGCTGGGAATCGAACCTAGGCTGCAGCGTTGACAGCGCCATCGCCGAAGCCTTAAGCCACTACACCATCAGGGAACTCCTCTTTGTCCATTTTTAAATTGGGTTACTTGTTTTATTGAATTGTAAGAATCTTTGTATTCTAGATACAAGACTTTTCTCAGATATATGATTTGCAAATATTTTCTTTCATTCTATGGGTTATCATTTCACTTTCTTGACTGTATCCTTTTAAGCACTGAAGTTTTTAATTTTGATGATGACCTATTTATGTATTTTTTTCTGTTATTGTTTGTGCATTCGGTGTCATATCCAAGAAATCGTGCCTAATACAAAGTCATGAAACTTAAACCCATGGTTTTTTTTAGAAATCGTGCCTAATACAAAGTCATGAAACTTAAACCTATGGTTTTTTTTTTTTCTGAGAATTTTGTATTTTTAGCACTTACATTTATTTAGGACTTGGAGCCATTTTGAGTTAATTTTTGTATATACTGTGAGGTAGGGGGTCCAACTGCATTTTTTTTGCATGATAAGTTCCAGTTGTCACAACACCATATGTTGACAATAACATTCTTCCCCATTGGATACTCTTGACACCCTTTTTGAATATCAGTTGACAATAAATGTGAGGATTTACCTTTGGACTGTAAATTCTACTTTATTGGTTTATACATTTATCATTATGCTAGTATCAGACTGTGTTGATTATTGCAGTTTGTAGGTAAGTTTTGAAATCAGGAAGTATGAATGTCCCAACTTTATTCTTCTTTTTCAAGATCGTTTTGGCTATTCCGGGTCCCTTGCATTTCCAAATAAATTCTAGGATCAGCTTGTTAATTTCTGCAAAGGCCACCTGGGATTTTGATAGGAATTGCATTGAATCTATAGGTCAATCTGGGGAGTATTGCCATCTTAACAATATTTAGTCTCCCAATCCTTATATATGGGATGTCTTTTGACTTCAATAGGTCTTTTAAAATTTGTTTTCAACAATGTTATGTAGTTTTCAGAGTATAAGTCTTGAACTTCTTTTCTTAATTTTATTCCTCAAAATTTTATTTTTGATGCAATTATAAGTGAATTCTTAAAATTTCATTTTCAGTTTGTTCATCATTATTATATAGAAATACAATAAATTTTGTACCTGCAACTTTACTGAACTTGTTTACTAGTGCTAATAGCTTTTTAGTGAATTCCTTAGGATTTTTGTATACACACAATCATGTCATCTGAAAATTCAGTTTTATTTCTCCTTTTTCAATCTGAATGATATTTAGTTCATTTTCTTGCTTATTGACCTGGCTAGAACTGCCAGTACAATGTTGAATATGGCGCCATAGCAGATATTCTTGTCTTACTCCTATTAGGGGAAAAGCAGCCAATCTTTTATTATTAAGTCTGATGCTAGCTATAGGTTTTTCACAGATGCTCTTGATCACTTGAGAAATTTCTCTTCTCTAGTCCTAGTTTGTTATGTTTTCATCATGAAAGTGTGTTGCACTTTGTCAAATGCTTCTCTGCATCTATTGAGATAATCAAATGAGTTTTTGTCTTTTATTCTGTTAACAAGGTAAATTACATTGAACCAGTCTTGCATTCCTGCTTTTGGTATACAATCTTTTGTATACATTCCTAGATTTAGTTTGCTATTATTTTTTGAAGATTTTCAATCTATATTCATAAGAGGTATTGGCCTGAGTTTTCTTGAAATGTCATTATTTAGTTTAGATATCAGGGTAATACTGGCCTCAGAATAAGTTGTGAAAAATTCTCCTCATTAATTTTTGGGAACAATTCATGAAGAACTGGTGTTAGTTCTTTAAATGTCAGAATTCACCAGTGAAGCAATCTGGGGCTGGACTTTTCTTTTTAATTATTTTTTATTATTAATTTAATATCTTTAATTGTTATAGGTCTATTCAGATCATCTAGTTCTTCTCAAGTCAATTTCTTTTTTTTTAATTCATTTTATTGTTAGACTTATTGGGGTGACATCTGTTTGCAAGGATTACATAGGTTTCAGGCATACAATTCTACAGTGCATTGTCAACTTGTTGTATAGTAAGTTCACCACCTAGTGTGACTTCTCTGTCCATCATCTTATATTTAGATTCCCCCCTCCTCTCCCCCCCCTCAAGTCAATTTCAATAGTTTGTGTACTTCTAGGAATTTTTCCATTTCATTTAAGTTACCTAATTTGCTGGCCTACTATTTATAGTAGTCACTTAGAATCCTTCTAATTTCTGTAAGATTAGTAGTAATGCCCCTTCTTTCATTACTGATGTTAGTCTTCTTTTCCTTGGTCTGGCTAAAGATTTGTCAATTTTGTTGATCTTTTCCAAAGAACTAATTTTGGTTGCATTAATTGTCTCTATTTTTCTACTATCTGTCATTAATTTCCACTCTAATATCCATTATTTTTTTCTATTTGCTTTGGCGTTGAGTTTGCTCTTCTTTTCCCTAGTGTATTAAGGTGAAAAATTAGGTTATTGGTGTATTTCTTTTTTAATGTAGGTGTTTAGAGCTATGAATTTCCCTCTAAGCTCTTCTTTTACTGTAACATATAAGTACTATTATGAAGTGTGAAGCATGATGCATTTGGTGTCTCTCTTCAGAGGGCATATTCTTGGACATGCACAGTCACTCTGAGATGTTAGTGGCTTTAGCAGCACTCTTTTTGTCTCCTTTTCTCTCTCTGTTAAGCTGTGTGCCTCATTTGCCTCACAGTTCACTAATTTCTGTCTAATCGCTCTATTGTTTTTGGCAATTCCCTGGAACACGTAGGGGTAATTTTTGAGTCCAGTTTTTGAGCTTCTTTTCTAACTCCAGGAGGACTCTTCTTAACTGTTTCTTTCCCTGGTTCTCTCTGGAGAAGTAGGTGGCCTATGGTGTAGTTTCTTGTAATTAAAAGAAGTTACTAGTCTCCTCTTATTTGCTGACCACCAAAATCTCTACTGTTTTTTAGGACCCCCTTAAGCGTGAACTTCCTCATACTCTGTTTCAAATAAAGTCAGTTCCTTCAGGGAGAGCTTTGGAGTGCTCTGTTCTTATGGACTGCCTCTACCCCTAAGAAAATCTCTGAGCCATCATACTCTGGGCACTGGGTGGGAGTGGTAGCCTCTAGTCTTCTTGGCTTGAATTTCTTGGTGTGGAATCTCTACCCCACAAGCAATTTGTGGTGAGGGTGATCATGATCCCAGTCCTCTCATCTGTGTCATATGGGATAAAGCTCCCACTGTATGAATGGGGTCTGTGTAGCGGAAGGAAGTCTTCAACTTGTTGTCCCCACTTACTAGGAAATTAGCCTCTTCAACTGGGAATTGGAGAAATGCTGGCAAACTGCTCCTCCCTGTGAGATACTGTTGTCTCTTGATTGGGAGTCCATCTCTTGATAGAGCCCCATTTTCTTGGCCATACCTATCTGAGTGGAGTTTCTGCCAAGGTGAGCTGGGTGGGGCAGGGAGGAGTGGGTCATGACTCAATCACCACAAATTCTCTTTCTTCTTAACACGTTTTGGTAGGTTACCTTGAATAAATAATGTCTTCATTTAATATGTGCCCTTAGGACAATCTCCTGAGGCTTTATATTGTGGTTTTATTACAGTTTTCACCTGTTATGCTTGTTTTGCCTGGTCCTGTGGAGCTTAGAATGCTGCCATTGGAGAAGTGGAACTCTACTTCTGCATTCAATCTGTTTGGTTGAAATATGAAGAAAGTCTGTCATCATACACATATGTAGGGTAACTGTGGATACTCTTTGATATAACATGCAAACTCTACAAGTGGTCATTTCGTAATGGTTATGTGAAATAAAAAACCATAACAATAAACTTTTTGTTCTCTGTTATTTGAAGTCCATTGGCCTGTCTTTGAATGGTCTTTTTTGCCCATGCATGATTTTATAGTAGTGTGAGTTGGTCATTTAGAAAATATTGGTCCACTGAGTTATAAAGATATTCCAAATAGTGACACAATTCAGGATATATAATATTTAAAACAATCACAGGTGTTGAGAAGCTGTGAAGTTGTGGATACCAATATTCCATAATTATGATTTTCACTTAACAGCATTTTATCATGCATAACAGATACTGTCAGTTGTTTTCTTGAAGTGATAGACTCACTTTAATCATTTTTGAGAAACTATCTGCCAAGTATCCAAGCCTGAATAATCATAATTTGTCTCTCAGTTATTCTTTCAAATAAAAATAATGTTCTCTGAAAAAAATTGCCTAGTTTAGCTCACAATAGGAGTTACCTCCTAGACAGTTTTCCTTGAGACAACCATTATACTTTGGTACACAGCAATGTACTTCCCATTTTGTTACAACAAATGTTAAAAAAAGATAGAGATTTAATAAAATTAATATTTTTAATGTAAAAATGACTCAAAGGTTGAGATTAATAAAGTTAATAAATTTACTGTTTCATCAAGGACATGTTTAAGTGAAATTGCTCTTTTTTCCTTGTATGTAGTGTGGACTACTGGTACAGGGTGGTGCCACCACAGGGCTCTGCGCTAACATTCTTGCAGTTTTACCCACCATTACTTTTATGACATCAATACCATTGTCAACACAGTGAAAAAGACAAATAATATCCTAGTATTACTGTAACGTAGTATTGTGAAAATATTATTAGTATTATTGTTAAACATTATTGTGAAAATAGTTTTAAACTTGTGACCTCCTAAAAGGTCTCAGAAACCCACAGGGGTCCATGGATCACACTTGGAGAACTGCTGCTTTATATTGTAAATGTTCTAAGTGACCTCTATAGAACTGTTTCCTCCTCCTAAATTTATTCAGTTGTCATTTTAATGATCCATGCTACCCTAAAGTACCAAGTTTGACTGGGAAAAGTAATCATTTGTAAAGATTTATCCTGGTTCAGGAAATCTAATTTTAGCACATTTTCACACAACTGTGATAACCATACATGGCTTCAAGCTGGTTTTAATTTTCAGTGCCTTACCTACATTATGACAGTTGTAGCTTTCTTGAGTAGAACAGCTTTTTGGATGGAGACACAAACATGAAGAAGGAAGCCAGATCGCCTAAATAGGGAAACTTTAGGAGCTAACTCATCTTTTCTAATACTTTAGTGGTGAGCAAATGTACCTAAGTCCTTCTGGCCACAGAGAGTGTTCATTTTTATCCCCTTTCCTTGGATCTATCCCAAACAGGACTGGATCCAAGATTCAAGAGATTTAAATTGCACTCCTTCTTGTCTTCAGAAAAACTGTAAAGAGTTTAAAGCATAAGTGTTCCTCCTATTCTGATTAGAGCTGAGAATATGTGGGCACATAGCCATACCCAGGTAATGTTGATGATATTATCATTAAGAATGACTATGACAAGATTAATAAGGAGCTGAAAATTGCTGGGTGCAAAAGAATGCCATCTTGACCACACCTCTTTGAGCAGTAGAATGTCTAGGAGGACATATTCTGAACTTTCACAGATGAGCAAAATTATCAAATTTTTATCAAAATCAATAACATTCTTTTGTTAGCTGCTAAAGTGAGGAATATAATTACTCTATTAAAGGAACTTGAATAGGCAATTAACACATCTGTATTTGGAGCTTCTTAGGTTATTCTCTCTCCTTCCCTAAACCAGTATTTGGTTTCTCTTTGGTCTTGTCTACTGGGTCCACCAGCCTTGGTACCATGTGCTGACTGGCAGCAGACCACAGATGTTTCAAGGCCCTTTGTGAAATAATGTATGCATTGAGAACAGGGGATGAGAAGGTCTGTCTACCCATACACATATCTGTTAGTAGGTCATATACCATAAAAGTTTTTCTCAGAGAGTATTTACGAATTATCACCAAAGGCCAAGGCACCTGTTAAGGGTTTTTAAAGCAATACAATAAATTTTACAAAGAATAATGTGGCATTGGAATTGCTTTGAGGAGGTGGGACTTAAGTTATGTTCACTGAAAACATCAATGTGAGACTTCCAGTTGTGTCCAAAATGCTAGAAAAGGGCAATACTAACATAGCACTTATTATCTGTCTTAATAATTATTATATTATTCTAGACATTTGTTAAGTTCTATAGTAGGTGACATAGGAAGCAAGCAAACCAGATAGAATCACTGACTTTTAGAACCTTGGAGCATATGGTAGACAAGTTCAAAGATAAGAAAAGCCAAGGTTTCTTAATCTCCAGGAACATGTGAACTCTCTTGAAGTAAAAGAAGACAGCCATTATTGTTTTACATTATTTTTATTATGATAGTTCTTAAATGCACCAACATAAAGCTAGTAATAAACTCATGCTTATAATACTCACACAATCTAAAAACCCAAAGAACTATATAAAATAAACACAGAAAAATCTATGAAACCAAATACAATTCAAGCTTATATTTACTGGGACAAGCTGCTGTTCACTTGCAGTGAGGATATGTTCTGACTGCCCCTACTGCCACCTGTTACTATATGTGACATGATGACTATATTTACTCACCACTGGTCTCTATCAAACTATTGTGAAACCTTCTCTTAATAGAGGTAGCTTTGACAGTCATTTGGTCTTTACTTGGCAGACTGCATCCTTTCCATTCACGATATTTTTCTCAGTTCTTGTCTAATTACTTGAGACATTTAATCTCTGACATCAACACATCAATAAATACATATAAACATGGTCACCCAGTTAACCATTGGTTAGCAGGACATCATTCAGCACTCAAATAGTCCTGAATTAATCAAGAATATAGTTATATATCTTAAAAAGATTAATAATGGAAATTAAAACACAAAGTTAACAAATTTTCATGGACATCCAAAAATAAATTTAAGGAATATAGGGTTGGGAGCCCAGTGTGGTTATTCTTTGAAGCATTAAAATATATGTGTCTCTTTACATTTAGACAGAGCTAAGTGCTGAGCATTCAAAGGGGAAGATAAATGGGGTTTGGGGAGAGGACCGCAGCAGTCAATTCAATGTGCAAATGCAGTACTAGAGGCATGGTGCTCTACAGAGTAGAGTGAAACTTTATCAAGTAGGTGATATCAGCAGTGGGCCTTAATGGACGAGGAAGAATTATCCAGGTGGAGAATAAGAGAGGAGAACTCAGGGCAGAGGGATCAATATCCCTGGAATGAGAGTTTGTGTGTGTTTGCAATTCTATGTTAAATAAACAATAGTGAGTACCTACTTTGTGTTTAATTCAGTAGGGGGCACAACGAAGTTCATGTTTCTGTTTCCAAGGAGCCTGGTATTGCTAAAAGTGTAGCCCAGAGATGTAATAGGAGTGTCAAGCAGCCTGAGTGGCCCCAGAGTGGGGTAATGACAGCAAGCTTCATGGGAAGGGCAGCTGAACAAAGCCCAGAGGGACAGAAGAGAACAGAAGCAAACCCTAAAGTGATGTGCCTCCCAAAGGGCAGTCAATGAAAGGGGGACCCTTAGGGCATTCCAAGACAGATAAAGAAACCTCAGAGGAGCAATAAAATGGTAGCATGAGAGAGACCCCTGAAAAATGCCCCTGGAGATTACAACGAATAAAATATCTATTTTAAGGACACAACTAAGGACTCCCTACGCAATGCACACACACAGCTAAGAAACCCACTTGTCACATCAAAGTACCTGCAGGTGGGCAGCGGGGAAAATGAAGGAACCCTACTTGGAACTCTACTGCTGGGGGAGGAAGGAGGAAAAAGGCGACAGGTGAGCCTTCTGGACTGCACTCAGTCTGCGGGACAGAGAAAAGGAGGCCCAGAGGCAGGAGTCATGAAACACCACAACCAGGCCTCACTTTAGCCCCCAGCAGGTGCAGACTGGGTCCACAAGATGCACTCCCATTCCAACGGGTAATGGGGCGGAGGACCGGACGGTGCGGAGCTGCAGTGAGACCTTGCTCTGTCCAGGAAGGAGAAAGAAAGAACGGTCTGTGAATGTGTTTCTCAGCCCACAACCAGCACGGTCTGAGAGACCAGCATACAGGACTGACCCCAAGGCTCAAGGCAATCTGAGAACAGAAAGGTGTAAGCCCATATTACCTGCATGGCCCTGCAGCCTCAGGAAGAAAACAAAGGCATGAACCTTGGCCTTCTCTCCTGCTAAGACCTCTGCCTGCCCAGTAGCAGCAGCAAACACCAAAGAAACTGCAGCAGTCAGCGTCAGGTTATGGAGCAGAATATCTACAAACAGAGAGGCTCCCAGAATGAGAAACCAGAGAAAGGGAACTCAAAATAAATTTGAACAACAGAAAATCGAAGTAAACAAGATGGGGAAAGATGACCCATCAGAAACAGAGCTCAAAACAATGATTATAAAAATGCTCAGGGAACTTAATGATAATTTCAACAAAGAGACAGCAAGCATAAAAGAAGACATACAAACCATTATAAAGGACTAAGCAGAGATGAAGATTACAATAATTGAAATGAAGAATGAAATAAAAGGAGTCACCAGAGTAGATGAAGCAGAAGCGCAAAACAGTGATTTGCTAGAAAAGCCAGCAGAAAACACCCAATCACAATAACAAATAGAATAAATAACAAAAAAGAATCCAAAAAAACAAGAATGGCTTGATATTCCTCTGGGACAACATTAAGCGTAACAACATTCTCATCATAGGATTACCAGGAGGGGAAGAAAAAAAAAGCAAGGGATCGAGAACTTATTTGAAGAAATAATAACTGAAAAATTTCCTAACCTGGAGAAGTAAACAGATATATAAGACCAGGAAACACAGAGTCTCAAATAAGATGAACCTAAACAGGAACACACTGAGGCGCATCATAATTAAAATGGCAAAAGTTAAAGAAAAAGAGAAAAATTCTAAAAGCAGCAAGAGAAATGCAAGTAGCAACTTATAAGGGGACACCCATTCGATTCACAGCTGATTTCTCATCAGAAACTTTGCAGATCAGAAAGAAATGGCAGAAAATATTCAACATGATGAAAACCAAGGATCTACAACCAAGATTAATATAAATTTGTGTGGTGTCAGATGAGTATTAGATTTGTTGGGGTGATAGGAGGAGAGCTGGAGGGGTGGGTAAAAAGGGGAAGAAATCAAGTACAAATTCATAGTCACAGAATAGTCACAGAGATGTAAAGTGCAGCATAGGGCATATAGTCACTAACATTGTAGTAACTATGCACGGTGTCAGAGGGGAACCAGATGTATTGGAATGAGGATTTAGTAAGTTATATAAATGACTTATCACTGTGCTGTACACCTGAAACCAATACAATATTGAATGTCAAATGTAATTGAAAAATAAAAAGTTCCCCCCCCCCCCGCAAAATTGGGGGCTAGAAACGCATGCTGGTATGGCCATTAGAGTAATCATATCAAGGCTATTCTCAGTTTTGATCCTCAAGGTCAACGTATTCTACCCAGTCATTAAATCAGTAACGTTCTTCACTCCTTCTTCTTTCTACCTCAGTGACTCAGACAATGTATATCAAGCAGATTTAACTGATGAGTTGCTTTATCAACTGTAACCCACAGACTACATAAGATTCAATATTCTACCCCAGTAGACAAGTTCCTGGAAATACTCGAGTAGCCATGTGCTTTAGGAATATGCAATCCTCATATGCACTCCCTGTAGTAATGAGTTGGGAAAAGCCCTCCCTGGATGCACTGGTTGAGATCTCAGGAATCAAAGTCTTGTGAATGACATTAAGGCAAGGATTTAAATAAGGTTCCTAAAGATGACTTTCAGTTAAAATTGATTACATTTTTAATTTTCAAGGTTTAAATGAATGTGTGAATAGGCTAAACATTTACATAGTATAAAATTTGGAAAATATAAAACTGAAAAAAATCTTCTTTATGCCTGTGTCCCTAACCACTCATTTCCCCTCTCTGAAGTCTTGACTTTCCTTCCAGGGATAGCTTATTCACAGCAAAGCAATCACATACATATTCTTAAAGAAAAGAATTGATTAACATTGACTTTCATATCAAAGTAACTTTAAGGATGTATTTTCTTTCACTTAATGGGAAAATGGTTGGTTTTCAAATTATAAAATAATGCATATTTATTATAGAAAACCTACAAACTACATAAAAACAGAATAAAATACAAATTGCCCATTATTATACCATTTGGAGATAACCTACAATTATTTATACTTCCTTCTCCTACTTTTATACTACGCACACAGTATATTACATTGAGGTCTTTTTGTTTTCAAGTATCATGTTTCAGCCTTTCCAAGTTATTAATTGTGTGTCTATACATCTTCTTAATGGCTGGTTTATATATACTGTAATTTATTTAACCAAGGCCTCTTGTTGGAAACTCAAGTAGATTCCAATTTTGCATCATTATAAACCTTCACTTGATATATAGTCTTTATTTATTGAAGATTTTGTAATTTAGGTGCAAGCTTCCTAAGGGAAGAAACTGTGCTTGTCTTCTTGATTACTTATATCCATAGAGTGCAGTGCCTGGCTATGTGAATTTAACTATTAAAAGACCATTGCAATAAAAAATGCAAAATTTTAAGTGAAATTAAACTTCAAAAAGGATTTATTTAAGTGAAATTAAATCTCAGAAAGGGTTGGGTTTTTGAATTCTCATGTAACTTGCTTTTGGAAGATAGGACAGTATTCTTTCACCTATAGCTATAAATCCTGTGGAGAATACAGAAAGGATTGGTTTATTCTCTTTCATAAAAAGGAGAATTGTCACTAGGGGTCTTAAATACAAGAACAAGGTCACAAAAAGGGCCTCCATGTTCACTAAAGAGTACTGTAGCAGGACAAAAGAGCACACTTTGTACCACTGGAATAAACAAGCTGTAGGGCACCCATGCCAGCTGAAAAACATCAGATAAAACACTCCCTTCACAAGTGACTGTCAGACAATGCCATTTATCACATTACAAAAAGCTACTTTCTCAAAACAAGCCTCTGTTTCTCAGGGGAGTTCTATTTTAAAAGATAATGGTCAAAAGACAATTATGGTCTTGTTTATTTTTATTCTAAGCAAGGCAACAGAACCCTTTTAGCTTGTTCACTCTGCAAAGAAATCTTTCCCCATCCCTAACTGTGAATCTCCACAGTGGGAACAAAGAAGGATGCTTCCAGGGCAAGGGACAGACAGACAAACAAAGAAGACAGATAGAGCAGATTTTTATGGGAGCTCAACTTGTGACTCAACTGAAGGTGAACATTTCAAATCAAAATGAGTGTTTGGAGATCGCCCCTGTGTTAACAAAACCCGTGCTTGGTCATAAAAACATCCACGAAGATCAGGAACACTGACTGCCCAGTGGAAACAATAGTACCAGGGACTTTCTTGCACTCTTGGGCACCCATGCATTGTTTCTTTCTTAGGCAGGCCCTGGTCTAGGTTTAGGCTTATGTATGTGAAGTCTCTTGCAAATTTTTTACTTTGAAAACATTTGCAGAGAACAGAAACAATCACAGGCTTTTTCCTCACTGGAAATTAGACTTTTGACTATTATGTGCAAAAGAAAGATTTTTCTCGGGTCTCTCCCTGAAGGTATCAAAAGCACTTCCACTGCTTGTTAAATTATTTTATGATGATCCTTAAGACACTGATGGAGAAAGTTCCAATCCCTTCAAAATGATATTTTAACATGAACTTGAGCAACATTTACCCCTAGATGTGTCTGACTTCACAATGAACCCACCATCCCATAGAAACTACAGTTCTATGTCAGGAACAACAAAAAATCAGCAAAAGTTTATAAAGTCAATTATATAAACTTTGAAACATATGCCACAGCTTAAAAAAAAAATAGACACAAGAAGTTGTAAAAATAGTACAGAGAGTTTCCTGTATTCTTCCCTCAGCCTCCAATGGTAACTTGTCACATAACTACAATACATCATCAAAACCAGGACACTTAAATAAATCCTTTTTGAGGTTTAATTTCACTTAAAATTTTGCATTTTTTTTATTGCAATGGTCTTTTAATAGTTAAATTCACATAGCCAGGCACTGCACTCTATGGATATAAGTAATCAAGACAAGCACAGTTTCTTCCCTTAGGAAGCTTGCACCTAAATTACAAAATCCTCAAAAAATAAAGACTATATATCAATTGAAGGACATTGGTGCCATTGCTACTATTTGTTTTGATGTCTGACAGTATAAAAAATGAAATCTCTTGCTAAGATTCATTACTACCAGGTTCAAGTCCTTTGCACTCCATTCTGCTCAGGCTATTTTGGTTTTGTAACACCCATGACTTCTTTAGGCAGAAAAGGCTGTTTCCTATAACACTTGCTAATACCTCATCTTGAATGCAGAGAGGCCTCCCTCACAGACAAACTTCCACTGCTGTTCTAGAAAGGGAAAGTGGAATCTTTAGGGGTATCTCCTCATGCTATACTTTAATGTTCTTTAAAAAACAAACAAACAAACAAACAAACACCTTATTATGAAATAATTATAGATTCCAGAAGTTGCAAAAATAGTCAGAGAAGTTCTTAGGACCCTTCACCCAGGGTCTCCTAGTGGTTACTTTAAGGCTCATTTACCAGGGTCATGTATTTGGAGAAGATAATCAAATCCTGTTTTGTTTTGTTTAAACTAGGAAACATTAAACCTTTTCTTTAACTACTCCTTTTGTCCAGTGAAAGAAAATCTATTATAGCTGAGACTCTCTTATTGAAGGGATTGGGCTAATTGTTAATCAGTTAACTGAAAATATAGTAACCATTAAAGAAATGACAGATTTTACTTACCTCATTTTTAATATAGCTCATGCAAAGGTATTCATTCTTAATCTTTTGTTATTGGGTTTGTCAATTGAAGGTCTTCACCACCAAGTAAATGCCACGAGGAATACCCAGTTTGGGCTGTGGTGAAGTGGGGAACTTTATTTAATGACAACATCTCAACTCTAATACAGCTGGGCTGTGAGTGGGCTTGGGCATTATAGCTCCAGTTCCACAGTTACAGCTCTAGTTCTGGTGTTACAGTTTTAACTCAGCAGCTAGGAAACACTCTTAATGGAAACTAAAAGTAGTTTCATTGAGGCACAGCGAGGCTGGCTTATAAAAAGGCATGCCCACCCTGGCCGCTGATTGGTCCATTGCTATGCAAATGAGGACTCTTAAATGCTCACAGTTTGACTGTTCCAAATAACACCATCCTGATTTGTTGGAATGGATGCACTCTGACTGGTTGGTAAAGGTGCAAATAAGGATATAGCTGAGCAGCTCTGATTGGACAGAGAAAGTCTAAATCCTATTGGTCAAATTTTGATCCTAAGAGCTCTCATATAAGGGTTGACTCAGCCGGGAGGAAGACAGTGCAGGATGCTTGACAGCCCAGTCTTTGGCTTTCCCCTGAAATGTAGCATGCCTGAGAGGCTTAAACACTGACTGCTAGCCTCTGGCTGTGAATTTGAGCCTAATTAACGATGAGGAGTCCTTTTTGGCAAGTTATGTTCTTCTCAGGGTCAACATGTTGTAGAAGAAAATGTTTGTACTTCAATGGAAAATGATGCATTGTCTATGGTGTCTCCTGCTTTATCAGATTGATTTTTACAGGACCTATTTTATAAATCTGTACAGTGTGGGTAACTGATAGACATGCAAATTATGTCCTGTCTGATAGAGGTGGACTTCCTTCTCCCCTGTGGAAAAGCCAGTCTATGTCCATTTGCACATTCAATTCAATATTATATTATTTTTTTTCTTTTTCTTTGAAGTGGTTATAGCATCTGCCTGGTTCACGCATTTGATGAGTTTCATAGCCTCTTAATATACATTCATTTTTATGTTTAAATGAGAGTTATGATTTTATCTTTATCTGAAACATATCTTTTAACAGGGTCAATGCTATTTCTTTGAATATCTGTCCACCGTTCAGAGTTGCTTCTCTTTTTTTCAAAATTACTTTCATATCACAGATGACGATTTCCAGTTGCACTCTCTGTGAAGCGGAGGTAGAGATGTAAAAATACATGCATTGGAGAGCTAAATACTTCTAGATTTGTATAACCACTTATACCTTCCCCCAATCATTTATTGGGGTTTCACCCACCCTTAATTCAATAGCAGTGTTATTTAGGGACTCATCTCCACCTATTGTTTCCAAAGCATTCATCCTAAGTTTTATAGAAATGAGAACATTTTTCTCTTTTAACACTTGCACTTCACCAAATTATGGCATTTAATTGGATTATGTAATGAGCCTAACAAGCATAAGTAGATTTGAGCACAAACGTATTTGACATGATAAACGTACAGTCAATTGGTTGAAGGAAAGCCTGGAATCGCTGCCGTCTTGGTCCTGGGAGCTGCAGTGCTGTGGTCAAGCAGTATGCTGCAGGCCAGTTAATCTCGTGAATATGCTAAGGGGAAGAGTGTGTGTGGCAGAGATTGGCTGGTTTTTCTCTAAATTTCTCCTTCCTGGGCACACAGCTAGACCTCATATTCTAGCCTCCAGTGTAGTTAAGTGTGGTCATGGTACTGAATTCTAGCCAATGGAATAGCAGTGAAATAGAGAAATGCCTCGTCTAGGTCGACCCACAGAAACCTCCTTCCACCACTCTCCCGCTTTCTTTCCCTTCTGCTGGCTTGAGGAAACAAACAGCTTGGAAGTAGGAGATAAAGATGATGGAGTCAGGAGACATAGGGAGCCAGGGTCCCCAGATCACTGCTTGGAGGATCTGCTGATCAGGAATGCCACTTTTGTACTTTACATTAGCAAGATATTAACTTACATTGTGTTTGGCCCAGTGTCTATTTCTGCGTTTGTCTGTTATAGCAGCTAGCATCATTGTAAATGATCTAGAACTTCCACTGGATTGCCACGGGTGACCCTCTGTTTCTACTTATCAAGAGGAAGTTAAGTCTTACGATGTGGATTATCTAGTAAAGGTAATAAATTAGCTTAATCAGTCGGATGAAGTGATTATCTTATTGAAATATTCTATAAAAAGAAAGCAACTGGATTTGGGTTTCTCACATCTTTATTAATTCCACAGATGCATGGAGAAGCTATTGCATGCCAGACACTGTGCTGAGCCCTGCAAATATGCAATGAACTACATAGACAAAGATCTCTATTCTTCAAGAGCTCATGCCCTGTAGTGGAGAGACAGATAATATGCAAAACTAATGTTATACAAGTTAGGCAGTGATGTATGCTATGAGGAAAAATCAAGCAGGGAAGGTGGACAGAGAGTTAGGGGAGAAAGAAAGGATTGTCTGTGTTTTTCAGTGCCCTGGTCAAGGAAGGCCTCAGTGAGGTTATGTTTGAGCATAGATTTGAAGTTTGGTAAGAGTGAGTCATGTGACTGTCTGGGGGAAGAACATTCTAGAAGGAGTAAATACAAAGCCCTCTTGTTTCACCCAGGTTAAAATTCTACTTACCTTACGCACTTTTAAAAGTCAAATCTGGGTTGGAGTGGCGGGGGGTGGCGGGTGGGGAGGATTTCTACAGTGATTGGACCCCTGAGCATAGCTATCCGTGATGCTCACTTCTTCTCTGGCCCTCTGGACCAGCATCAAGGGCACTGGGATCTTTAAAGACTGAGGCTTGTGGCTTTGCAAGGGGTGAGAGTTGGCATTCACCATGAAGTTAGAACTAAGTTCTCCACAGACAGAGGAAACCTACTGAGTATGTACTCTTTTAAAACCATCCTTTCAATAAATAGGACTTCAAAAGACAAAAAGTGGCATTTAGATAACGACTTTCTGGGAATTTTGCTTAAACATTTTCTGCAAATAAAAATCAACAATTCTGCTTCCACTATTGGTTAATGATTTAAGAACCTGGTTAATTCACTGGTCAGAAAATAATCTTCAAATGATTATTATTACATGCACACAAAAGGCTTTGGCATACATTATAAACCTTGTCTCAGTGACAGCACTTATATTTGACTAAGAAAATCTTACTATATTATAGTTTTAGATGAAGCTGGACTATAGGTGTGTGTCCATGTGTTGTGGGATGTGTGTATGTTGTGGGATGTGTGTGAAATTTGTGGGATGAGTGTGTCTGTTGTGGGATGTGTGTATGTTGTAAGATGTGTGTGTGTTGTGGGTGTGTGTGTGTGTGTGTGTGTGTGTGTGTATTTTTCTGGCTCTCTGTATATTTCACATATCCTTGCCACCACATTCTGCCGGGCAATCTGCACAGTAGGAAGCAGAGTGTGCCTGCACCTCTTTCTGACTGTTCTTCAAAAACCTAAGCCTTGGCAGAGAGAAATGCCCACTGCCTAGGGATTATCCTGTACTCCCTATATTTTCCTATCTCTGAGTTATTAGGTGGGGTCATGTGATGTGCTCTGGCCAGTAGGCTGTGAGTGGGAGCAAACATATGAATGCATCAATATAATTGTGTGTGTGTTTTAAAATAAAATGCACTACATTGAATGCATTTATTCTGTAACTTGGTTAAAAAAAAACTCAACAATGTATCTTGGCGATCCTTCTGGACTATAAAAAATAAACTTATTCTTTTAAATTGCTATCAAGTCGCAATGAGAATACCATAATTTCAGCCACTCCCTTGTGAATGGATGATTTAAATGATTTCTATTATTTTGCTGTTACAAAAATACTCTTGTGTATTCTCAAGGAAACCTGGAGGTGGAATTGCTTGGCAGAAAAGTATGTGCCTTTACAGATTTTAAAACAATGATTTAAAATATATTCTATTAAATTCAACTTGCTGGTATTTCCCCTAGGATTTTTATAATTAAATTCCCTAATGTAAATGTCCTAATTCTTCTAATGTTATCCTCTTCCTCTCTTTCCTCTTCTTCAGAATCCAGGATGTTCATTGTGACAAGTTTACCAGTGTGAAGATACCTACCTTGGTGTGGCTGTCCCTCTTAAACTTAGTTCGTTCTCAAAAGAAAAAAAAAGGCAGCCAGACCAGAGCGTACCTCTCTTGGTTGACAGAGCCTCCTCTCTCTCTTCCTCCCAACTATGGGCCTCTCCAGACTTGGCAAGAAGCTGGTAGAAAGATTTGAGTTTAGAGGAAGAGATGCCCTAGCCTTCTGTGCAAGCCCTGTGCCCATACAGACTTGCCAGGTCACCCTGCACTAAGGCTAGAAGGACCTAAAATAAGGAAATGTCTTATTGCCCACTGCCATGATCAGGTGTGTGTATTCCTCTCCTCAGGAACTACAGGAAGAGGATGACCCGGCTAAGGCAAGATCCACGCCCATTCCTGAATATCATTTCCATATGACCAAGATCTCATCCCAGGAGTATTGTTTTAGGCAACATTTAGTGCAAGTATCTGTTTTGAAGACTAATCTTAAATTTTCAAGTGTTTGGGACTTTTTGTTGAAATGAAATATTTTTCCTCAATTCTTTTTAATTTAGCTGTTGGGATATGATAGTAGACTGGAAAAGCATCCAACTTATTTAAAAGCAATGCTGCAAGGGCATCGGGTTAACAGGAAGTGTGGGAGGGAGGGGCTAATTAGAAAACAGACCTGCTTTATGCCACTTGAAATTGAAATATGAGCTTTAAATCCATTCAAATCTGGTGAAGTTTTCATTGTGCCATTAATACCCAGTTCTAAATGAACACTGTATAACTGGATGACAAAAAAAAAAAATCTCTTCTGGAGAAGACTAAAGCCAACAATTAATCTGCACAGTATATAATTAAGAGGGCAGGGTGTTGATGCAGGCTGCCTGAGTTCAAATTCTGGAGCCACCATTTACTTACTAGCTGAGTGGTCTTGCAGACGTTGCTTAACCTTATGTTTCAGTTTATGTCAAAAGGGGATAATTATAGTATTTCTCTCATGGAGCCTTTAATAAGGATTGAGTGAAGTGATATATTTAAAGTGCTTAGAACATTGTCTGGTATTCAATGAATTTTAGCTACTATTATAAAATGTTTGTGAACACTGAACATAGTCATTGTCAAGGGCAGAACATTATGCCTAAAGGCTCTGTTCCTCACAAAAGGTGTTAGATTGAGAGCCACAGGTCTGCATTCACTCCCCAAATAATAAACACTGAACTGAAGACCCTGACAATATGTACAATTGTCTGTTTAGATTTTGCTTTCCCCCACTCTCACCCACCTTTCTCAGGCACCCCTGACAGCCCAACACTCTGGATCGACAGAACCAACAAAGATTCACCAGTGACTGCTGCCTGATTTCATTGCTCCGCTCCCCGACTTTCCCCATCTTCTTCCTTCCTCTTCAGAAGGAGTGTTTCTGTGGTAATGACATCTCAGTCTTTCTCACACATATACGAGTATACAATTCCTTTGAATGAACATTCTACTTTTCATTCTTTTATTTCATTTATCACCCTCTCTGCCCTCGCCCCTCCCCTAAATTCTAATCATGATTATAAGGCCAAGTAGGGCAAGTGATAGGCTTATTTAAAGAAAAAGAAAAACCATTCAACCTGAAAAGCAAATAGCACAAAGGTCAAATAACAATGTAAGGGCTATCACACGGCAGTGCACAGTTGCCAAGAGTGTGGTACTGACAAATGGTACTGAGTTGGGACATGGGGAGAGAAATTACTGGAGCTAGAGTGTCTGGGGAAGGCTTTGTGAAGAAATAAGAGCTTGAGCTGACCCTGAAAGACCTGGGGGATGTGGCTCCCACATTATAGTAATCCAGGTGAAAGAGGGTGGTCTGAGTAAAGGCATCTGTGGTCACAGGCAGAGACCAGGTTACCCTGTCTGCTGGGGATTTGAGCTGTGGGCAGTGGGCAAAGAGGCTGAAAGTATAATCTGCCCTGAATGATAAACTCAGGTTAGACATTGGAGATTGGACTGATAGGATAAATGTCAATTACTGAGGTTGCGGGTAGGATACAAATTATCTACAGAATGTAAGTTCAAATTAAACGTGGTAAAGTTCAGTACAATGGTCTATCATAACTGTGCTAATGGTATTCTTACTCCAAATCACTCAATAAACAAAAATGAGGTGAACTGTCCTGAAGTTAGCTGAGCTCTTCTGTATCAGCTGTGCAGTACTTCAAAATGACCTAAAACATCTGCTCAATTCTGTCTGTATTAGTGTTTAACACTTTCATATGAACATACAGACACATAAACATAATTGACAGAAACATAGAGTCATCTGCAGTTACTTGCATGTAAGTGGCAAATGGCCCAGGAAAGGCAGAATGCATCCGTTGAAGGTGGAGACAGGAGTTTGGCGTGACTGTGGAGGCAGTGGGTTTGGCTGTGTGGATACTATGTGCTCTATCTCACCCACTAATCTCAGGAATATTAGTTTGGCAGGGTGTGGACAGCAGGCAGGGATTAATGTGGCACTGGCAAATGTGGGTGTGGCTGCTGTATTACCTCCCTTCTGAAAAGAATTTTGAGTACTGTTGAGTTACTGGTTTTTGATGGTGAAGTGGACAGGTGTCATTTGCCAGGCCAATGATATACAGATAACTTTATTAAATGATTTGTGCTCTGAGAGTGACGCTTTCAGTACTTTTTAGTTATTCAAGTGTTAGAAGAATGCAGGAAAACTAATCCCCTGTGGATGAAGTAGACCGTTTTGTTGGGGACAGAATTATTCAGTTCCAATATTAACTATGTTTTAGTAAATCTTTTGACTTAACACTCTACAAATGAGTGGTCACTTCTTGAATTTTAAAATAAAAAACGCAGTTTTACATCTCAATATATTAAAACAATACTTGCCTGTGGGATTTTTATTAAGGATTTAAAGCTGCTTTTTATAAGCTCAATTTTTTTTTTTTCCGAGTGACTAAAAAAATCACAGGCATGTATTTCGAGCTCTTCGCTTATTTGGTAATGTAATTCTAAAATAAGGGTTAAAAATAAAGCTGAATGAAGAAAATAATGCCTATAGAAATCCTCATATTTAACAGATAAAGAGTATTTTTGGTAACTGCAACCTCTGCCTCCAAAATTCCAAAGCGGCAAAACTGCAGCTCACGGTGCCTCCTGTCTCAGCTCCACCCTCGCTCCGGCTGAGCCACCTACACCTCCAGCTCTTTAAGCTTCTTTCCCTCAACTAAAACGAAGAAAATCGCTCTGCACAGGGTCGAGGTGAAAATTAAACAAAGTAAGTTCTCTGCAGGCTGAAAAGTCGTTTCCTACACTGTGCCGCTGGCGCCGGCAGCCCCTAGCAGAGCTCGTCGGAGTACTTGCTAATAGCATTCAGAGGACAACATCGTTGCAGAGCTCCGCCGGCCTGCAGGCGCGTTCGGCGTCCCAAGGATAGGCACCCCTGCCCAGAACGCTCCTCGGAGCCCCGCCCCCGCCCGGAAACGCGCCTGGGCGTCCGCCGGGGTCCTCCTGCCCCGCCCCCCGGGGCCTGGCCCCACCCCGAGCCCCTTCTCCCGCAGGGCACGCGCTCCATGGGCGGGGCCTGCTGGGGACGCCGCGCCGTCGTGTAGGCGCTGTCGGAGCAACCGCGGCGCCGTGGTCGTCAACAGGCCGCGCGGCTCCCTCTCGGGTCACAGAGAAATCGAGTGGCTAGAGTCCTTCGCGCTGAGCGTGGACTTTTTGCGCGCGGGGGTCGCTGCTTAGCACCTAGCGGGAGGCGTCCCTCCGCCGCCCCCTCGGGCCCGACGGCCCGCGGAGCACTGGGGGAGGCTGCTGAACAGGAACCGTCTGTCTTTGACCTGACAGAAGCCTAGTAAGTGTGGGATGCGGTCCTCTGCACGCCAGAACCTTCGGGGTGCGAGGGAAATCTTGGAACTACACCGTTTCCGAGCTAGACAGGCCCGGAAAGCTCAGCGACGTGCCCCAACTCACCTCACTCTTTGATTAGGCGTGGAAACAGGTACCCGGCCGCGCCCACTCCAGAGCGCTTCCCCACGCGTCACGGTGGCCGAGGCTCCGTGGGTGGACATCCAGCTTCCGAGTTCCTGACGATATCGTAGGCCAGAAGCGACAAGGGGGAGGCCACTTGGGCTTTGGAGGTAATAGGAGAGCCAGGAGAGATTTATTTCTGAGAAATAATACTATGAATAGTCTAGAACCGAAAGACGTGTTCGGATCGAAGCTTTCTACAACTTTCTGTCCTGGAAAATCCACGGGCTCCTTTCCAGTCTTCCACACGTGTATGGTTTTCACGGTCACGTTACTGAGACAAGCTCCGTTTTCTTTTGCGATTTCTATGTGGGCATAAAACTTAATTAGATTTACTTTCCATTCGGTGGAGTTTACTTTTCATTGTTGTGGGAGCTTTTGATTTTTTTTCTTCTCAGTAATGGTCTTCCCCCTAAAGCACTGCACTTAGTCTCCGATTTTCTTTTCTTGGCCCTGGGACAGTCCATTTCAGTCCCCCTGCCTCTGCTCACATTATTGGAATGGACATTCACAGCTTAACCTTGACCACCAAGGGCAGAAGAATGCCGGGTCAGGGGGCGGTTCTAGGGGAGAGTTACAGCAGGGTACCCATTGGGCTGGAACAATCAATTCAAAACTTACATAAATCACAAGATATATCCACTTACCTCACACTTCTTTTTCAGAAACTAAGAAGGATATAGGAAGTGTTGGGTTTTGATAATGCAAAAGGTTTAAGCTGAATTAGTGGACTCTTAAGTTGTGCTTTGTGCCTCAACCCCTGACCACAGAACCTACTCTCTTAAGCCATGAGGACTTCCACAGCTGCTCACTTCAGGACAGCCATGGGGCACCTCTTGGCTGCCCAGCATGGGCAGACCCCAGCAGCACAGGCTGATTGTACATGGAGCCCTATCCTACCTAGTTCCTTTGGTTGAGGCCTTTGGACTTGTGCAAGATTAATCTTTCGATTTTCCCCCAAAACTCTGCCTGTCCTTCTCTTCCTTCATTAGACTTTGATTCCTTCCCCTTCCCCAACAGCCACCCATTTATACTTCTTTCTATTTAGGAAATCTCTTCCTATTTCCCCAAAATTTGGCCCTTGGGATAGCACTTAGAGCAGTGCTCAACTGGGATTTGTTGTTTCTTCTAGGTTCCTCTTTCCCCAATTTGTAATAACCTCAGATGAAGAAACCCTGAATAGTAATAGTAGTTATAACAACAATATGGTATTATCCAGAAAAAATATGTCTCTGTTTAAAGAGACAGCTATTTCCTGATCTTAGCCTTGTTAGAACTACAAATTTTTGCCTTGTTTGAAAAATCAGGATTCTCAGTAATTTGGAGTGATCAATTTAATTCAACTCAGCACTGTACAAAGTGCCTCCTGTTTACAAGGCACTGTGCTGAGGACATTCATATAGTTTGTCTCTGTAGGCACTGAATCTTCTTTCAGTCTAGAGAGGACAAACCTGAAGTGTCTAAGTCCACAATGGTGAAGTGTCAAAGCAAAAGCTAGGGCTTTTGCAGGGGGAGGTTGCAGAAGTGGGTAGGGAGAGGCTTAATGGAGGACATAGGATTTGAATGGCTAATCTTGGAGACTAAGATTCCATACAGGAGAACTGCTAGAGACTAGCTTGGAAGTGGGAAAGTAGGTACTTCCTGTGTAGAGCGGTTGCTTGTCAGGTCACTTGGCAGCATTGCTGTGGCAGGCCTCCTTGCTCTGACCCTGTAGCTCTTACCCCATTTGTGTAGGAAGGTCCCTTCCTCTCTTTCCTTCCTGTTTTTTCTGGATAAGTTCATTTTCCAGCTGTTTTCATTTCCAAAAATACAGGTAGTCTCAGGCTAAAAAACTCTGAATCAAAATCTGAATCAGAATAACTCATATAGGTTCTTTGATCCAATAAAGCAAACCAGACCTTTTTTTTTTTTAAGTCATGTGAGTGCAGAAGGGACTGGGGCATGCACCTTAGCTGGAAGATTCAGTTACCTTGCAGTAGGCCTGGTGCTACTTCCGTAGGGAGGGGGAGTCCACTTATCTAAAGTAGTGGGATGGACCTACACATAGGTTTCGTTCTAAACTTTCCCATTCCTGCATTATGCTCTCCAAATTCTATTATATAATAACATTCTCATCAAATGGAGCTCTTGTAGAAAGAAGGCAAGATCTTCACCAATAATGTGAGTCTGTGTACCTTTGGAATCTGACATATATGGACAATACAAATTTACAGAAACCTTACAACGGAAATCATTATCTTTAAAAACTCAAAAATGACGAGCCAGGATGTTTAGTGCTCTGTCGTCAGTGAGGACCCAGGAGCTTTAAGAGAAAGCAGTCCTGCTGGAATACAGTCTATCTGTAGCCTTGTACCAGGTTGCAAGGTGTCAGTTATAACAGTGGCAGAATGGTTAAGAAATGACTCTGACTCCTGCTTCTGCCTCTTACTGGCTACGGGTCTGGAATAACTTCTTTAAATTCTCAAAGCTTCTGATTCTTTAAATGTAAGTGGGGTGTTAACAATACATAATGGATATGGTTATGAAGAATTTATGAGACAGCACATATTAAAAGCTCATCCCAGTGCCTGGCCAACAAATGAATGTTGCTGTAGTAGTTTTTATTATAATAAAGGCCACAGAACATTCTGTGTTCTATACTCTAGAACTGGATAACCTGTTTGGTAACTCAGGTACACCCCCATCTGCTGTGAGATTGTGGGCAAGTTAATGAGCCATTCTCAGTCTTGGTTTCTCCTCTGTAAAATGGGAATAATAGTTATTACAAGGATTAAATATATAGGGTCTAGCAGAAGTAACACCCTTTTTTATAAGTTGGTAATATATACCAAATCTTTCATTACAGAGTCATAAGCATGTAATTCTGTAACAAAGCAATATTTTAACTACTTAAAAGGGGTGTTACTTCTTTTGGACTCTGTATAATGCAGTTAAATGTTTGCTAATAATAATACTTATAACTTATTTTTATAAAATCTCCCTAGCTTGGGTCCAGTTGATTTCTGTGTTTGACTGAAATTTCATATCACAACAGTGAGACTTTCAGGAAATACAGAGTTTTAAAAATGGGAAAAGGGAGTATTTCCATTGTTGCAAAATTTTACAGTCCAGGGAACTCATTTATATGCATCATACACTCTGGCTGCAGAGGTAAGCAGAACTTTCTACCCTTTCCCCAGGTTGTCAGGCCCTGCCTGAAGGTGTGGTGAGTGGGTTGATTACATTGTAGTTTGGCCATTCCTTTCCTCCTGTGTACACTGGCTATGTTTAGGCAGGTCTAGATAAGTTTAATATGTTGCATATTGCCTTGTGAGTCTGGTTGGTCCCAGAATAGCTGGCTACGTGAGCCACAATGCTTAACTCCAACTTTAAAGTTCCAGAGAAGAAAATAATTTGGATGATGATTCCATGTATCCTGACTGGGCTGGTTTCCACTTTGTCCCCAGCTCCCAGTTGGCCACGCCACCTGCAGAACAGGTGTTTTTCCTCTCAGGGTTCTGCCCTCTTTATTCTCTGGGGAAGCAAATGGTCAGATGTGATTATAATTGGAATATTGATGTGTAATGAAACTTCAGGGGCTATTGTTTTCTAAAATGGAAGAGCTTTGTATTTTTCTGATTATAAAAGTAAATTCTGTTTTAGAAACGTTTAAATAATACAAAAATGTAAGCAGCATAGAAAAGGCAAAAACCACATATATTCCAACCACACAGGGAAAACTATTGTAAACCTGTTGGCATCTATCTTTCTAGATGTTTGCTGTGTATATATGGGTATCTACCTATGGGTAGTGAATTTTATGGATACTTTTTAGCAATATATGTGGATATCTTCTTTGCCAACAAATATATATCTGTATTTTAATTTTTAACTGATAGCTAGAACTCCACTTCATGGATGTACTGTAATTTATATTATACCAATCTTCTATGATGTTAGATTGTTTCTGGGTTTTCAGAAAGTCTGAGTTTGATAATTGCCCTTATAGGAGATCCCTATGACTTCAGTTTTAACTCGGAGATGGAGATACCAGGCTCATCTTCTATAATCTCTGAGCAGCAGCTGCAAAAGCAAGAGGCACTGAGGAATGCCAAAGCCAATGTGGCCAAGCAGAGTCTCATCTCATCTGAGGAATGGCTCCGACTACATGGGTTGAAGAGCAACAAATTGGCCTTGAAACAGATTTTGTCACAAATTGGATTCCCACGCTGTGAAGGTAGAGTACTCACAGAGCAAACCCAACTAGCCCGCCGCTGCCCGTTAGCCTCTGAGGAGGCTCTGTTGGTTCTGAATGTCCTTAAAAACCTACAGTTCTCACGGAGTTCCCTGGTGGTGTAGTGGCTTAAGGCTTTGGTGCTGGCCCTGTCAGCACTGTGGCCTGGGTTCAATTCCTGGCCAGGGAACTACCCACATACCAAAAAAAAAAAAAACCAAAAAGCAAAACAAAACAAAAAAACCTATGGGTCTCCAAACTTATTTTGATCTCATATCCTTAGCGGTAAAAAATGTTTGCATCCCATACACACACACACACACACACATATATATACATACACACACACACAGTAGGAGCACAATTGTCAGTCCACATATTAAATATCAGTAAAGCTTAATTTTGTTCTTTCTTCCTTGAAAGATGAAATGGAAGTTATTTGTATTTATCCTGTGGGATGTGCAACCCCCTTTTGGAGGCTACTGATTAAAACAACAGCTATGTAGTTTCAGGGAGAACATGCTGTTTTTCTGCCATGTCTTTCCTTATGTTGCAGTCCAGTTTTATTTCTAAATGAATTTATTGGAGTGTTGGTTCTCAATTCTGAGGAGTACTGCCCTCCAACAGGGGTATGGAAATGTGCGAGGGTGTGTTTGATTTTGGATGACATATTGACTTGGGCTGCCACTGAAATATAACATGGGGACTAGGGGCCAGGGACACACTGTCTTACAGCTTGTGACTTAGCCCATTCAGCAGAGGTGTCATGTCCAACATATCAATAACACTCCACCTGAGAAGCATGCCTTCAATTAGGGCAATTTCCATTACTAGGATTTTTCACAGTAATTCTGAATTGACCAATTAATTAATCAATCAGGTAAAGAAATATCTATTGAGCACTCTTCAAAGTTTTCATCAGTTCTCTTGGCAGCTTTGTTCCATACTGGTGATAAGGATGGTCTAGAGCAGGCATTTCCAACCTGCAGCCCAGGACAGCTTTGTATACAGCCCAACATAAATTCTTAAAACATTACGAAATTTTTTTGCAACCTTTGTTTTTTTTTTTTAGCTCATCAGCTATCATTAGTGTATTTTATGTGTGGCCCAAGACAATTCTTCCAGTGTGGCCCAGGGAAGCCAAAAGCTTGAACACTACTTACTGGTCTAGGGGATATGTTTCTTCCTGACTGCTCTGGAGGCCCGTTCTAATGGCAAGGACTTTCTCTTCACAGTTTAGGCTATGGTTCCTTAGTTTTCCTTCCACAGGGGCTAGTACAGCCCTGAACCATCTCAATATTTTTTGAGAGTCAGGGTCTGTAGCAATCTTATGTAAGAGAACAAACTGAAAATTTTATCTCATATTTCAAATTATTATAATTCAGTTATTAATATTGCCAAATTAGCAATTCTTTAAATTTTATCAAAGATTTTTCCATCTAAGATCATGAAGATATTTTTCTGTAATTTTCTTTTAATGTCATTGTCAGGTTTTGACACAGGATTATGCTGGACTCATAAAATGATTTGGAAGCATTTCCTCCTCCTGCTCTTTGGTATCATGTTGTTTTATGTAATTGGTACTAGTTCTTCATTAAATGTTTGGTAGAACTCACCAGTGATACTTATCTCAGCTTGGAGTTTTATTTGTAGGAAAAGTTTGATAAGAAATTCAATTTCACTAATAGACATTGCGCTTGCTATCCAGATTTTTGGTTTTATTATGCTACTTTTGGAAAGATATGTTTTTCAAGGAGTTTGTCTATTTCATCAATGTTGAAAACATTGTTTATAATATTTCCTTAACATTTTCATATGCTTTATTTTTTAAATTAACTTTATTGGGATGACATTGGTTAATAAATATAGATTTCAAGTGTACAATTCTATAATACTCATACATCATCTGTATGTTGCATTGTGTATTCACCACTCAAAGTCATATCTCCTTCTGTCACCATGTATTTGACCTCATTTACCCTCTTCTACCTCCCCCCTCCTCACTTTCTCTCTGATAACCATTATACTGTTGTCTGTGTGTATGAGATTTCGTTTGTTTTGTTTGTTGCTTTCAGTGTTATATCCCACATATGAGCGACATCATACGGTTCTCAACTTTTTCTGTCTGACTTATTTTGCTTAGCATGATGTTTTCAAGATGCATCTATTTTGTCACAAATGGCAGTATTGTATCTTTCTTATGGTTTAGTAATATTCCATTGTATGAGGGCTATCCCGAAGGTACTCAGCCATGTAATATGAAAAATAGAGGCATTTATGGCTGGATTTTTTCCAGACAGCCCTTGTATATACAATCTTCTTTATCTAATCAACTAAAGAGGACACTTTGGTTGTTTCCATGTCTTGGCCACTGTGAATAATGCCACAATGAACATAGGGGTACCTGCATTTTTACAAATAAATGTTTTCAAATTTTTTGTGTAGATACCCAGAAGAGGGATTGCTGGGTCATATGGTAAATCTATTTAGAATACAATTCCCTTAACATTTTTTAATGCCTATAAAATCTGTAGTGATGTCCCGCTTTTATTCCTGATATGGATAATTTGTGTTTCTCTCACTTTTTCTTGATTAAGTCTTGTTAGGAATTTGTTATAACTCTTTTCAAAGAACCAAATTTTGGGTTTGTTGATTTTTTTTAATTCTTTGTTTTATATTTCATTGATCTAATTTGATCTTTGTTTTTTGTTTTCTTCTACTTATTTTGAGTTTAATTTCCATTTCTTTTTCTAGCTTTTAAGGTAGAAACTTAGATAATTGATTTTAAGCCTTTTTTTCTTTTCTAATGTAGTCATTTATAATGAGATTATAAGTATTCCTCCAATCATTGCTTTAGCTCAATCCCCCAAATCTTGATAGATAGTGTTTTCATTATGATTGAGTTAAAATATTTTTTCTGTTGTGACTTTTTCTTTGATTCATGTTTTATTCAAAGAAACATGTTGTTTTATTTCAAAATATTTTAGGACCTTTAAAGATACCTTGTTCTTGTTAGGTTTCTAATTTAATTCTATTGGAGTTAGAGAATATAAAATTTAGTCTTTCGGAATTTATTGAGATTTGTTTTATGGTCCAGCACTTAGCTTAGCAAACATTTCATAGACACTTGAAAAGAATGTGTATTATGCAGTGTTTAGTTAATATTTATAACTGTTAATTAGGCCAAGATGGTTAATAGTATAATAGAGATATTCTATATCTTTAGTGATTTTTTTTTCCTAGTGGATTTGTCTGTTTCTCCTTACGTGCATGCACATTTAGGATTGTCATATCTTTCTGATGAATTGACAAATTTTACTAATTTTTAAATATCCATCTTTATTTCAGATGGTAGTCCTTGATTTGACATTTACTTACTTTTTCTGATATTAATATAACCACTGCAGCTTTCTTATGCTTAATTTTTTCATGGCAGGTATGTTTATAGTCTTTTACTTTAAAGCTATCTTCAGTCTCTATATTTAAAGAGTGTCTGTTCAACCTTGTCTCATAATCTCTGGCTTGTAATTGTATTGTTTGGTTCACTGCATTTAATGCAATAATTAATATAGTTGGATGTAGGCCTATTATTTTACTTTTTGCTTTCTATTTGTCACATCTTTTTCTTTACCCTCTGTTTCTCCTTTCCTGCCTTCTTTGGGTAAACTGAATCGTTTTTAGTATTTGATTTAATTTCATTTTTATTTTTTTCATTTAAATTTCAATAGGCTCAAGTATACCTTTTTACTTTATGTTTTTAGTAGTTGCTCTAGTGATTATATCCTTAACTTGTCACAGTCTGCCAAAAGTTAACTTTGTGCTACTTCATGTAAATTGTAAGAGCCTTGTAACAGTATCCACTCCTGTCCTTGGTGTCATTGTTTTAATATATTTTATTTCTACATACAATATACATCTCACAATCCAGTGGTAAAACTTTTGCTTTAAAAAGTCATTTACCTTTTAAAGAAACTGAGTGGGAAAAATAACATTTTAAAATTCACATATTTACCATTTACAATATTCTTCCTTCCTGTAAGATTCGAGGTTCCATCTTTTTCCTAAAGATTTTTTTTACAGCATTTTCTGTATTGCAGTTCTGCTGGTGACAGATTTTCTCATTTTTTTAATCTGATATGGTCTTTATTTTGTCTTTTTTTGATAATTGATTGATTTGTACTTTTTATTCTGAAATAATGATAGATTCATCGAAAGTTGCAAAGGTAGTATAGACAGATCCCATGGACCTTTCACCCATTTTCCCCCAATGGTTACAGCTTATAAAATTTTAATATAATATCAAATCCAGGAATTTGAATGTTGATACACTATGTATGAATAATTCTATATAATTTTATCACTTGTGTAGATTTGCGTAACCACCACCACAATCAAGATACAGGATTGTTTATTACCACGAAGAGTTCCCAGTGCTACCCCTTTATAGTCACATACACCCTCTATCTTCCAACATCCTTAGGACCACCGCCCTTTCTTCCATTTCTATAGTTTTCATATTTAGAGAATGTTTATATAAATGCTGTCATATCGTATGTGAGCTTTTCAGATTGGCAATTTTTTACTTGGAATTATTTCCTTGTTCATCGAAATTATTACATATATCAATAATTTGTTTCTTTTTATTTTAAATTAGTATTTCATGGTATGGATGTACCACAGTTTAATCATTCACCCATTAAAAGACATTTGAGTAGTTTCCAGTTTGGAGCTATCACAAATAAAGCTGCTATGAACAATTGTTTACAGGTTTTTGTATAAACATAAGTTTTTATTTTTCTAGGATAAATGCCCAGAAATGCAATTGCTAGGTCATATGTTAAGTATATCTTTAATGTTTTGTTTTATTTTGTTTTGTTAAGAAACTTCCAACTGTTTTCCAGGGTAGTTGAATTAACTCACATCAGTAATGTATGAGAGAGAGTTTTTAGCATCATACTAGCATTTGGTCACTATTTAAAAATTTTAGCTGTTCCAGTAGTTGTGTAGTGATAGTTCATTGTGGTTTTAATTTGTATTTCTCTAGTGTCTAGTTTTGTTGAACATCTTGATTGATCTCTAGTGTTTTCAAGTAACCATTTTTATATTTTGTCTGGAGTTTATAATTTTTTTCTGTGTGAGGGTTAGCCATTAAACCTACTCTGCCATTACTGGATGAAGGTAGAACTTACAATGCTTCACATTTTAATCAGCAGTGCTGTTTATAGGTCTTCTAGAGGCTCATCTTCTTCATTCCTCAAAAGAAACCTCTCTTTCCTCACTCTACATAAATGTCTTAGGTAAAGAGTGTGTAGCTCTTTGAAGTTGGTGATTTGAAGTTGCTCTATCAATGTCTGTTAAGAAGTTGAATTGGAAATGGATATTTTAGAGTTTGAGAGGTTTATTGAGTGAGGTTATTGCTGATGGAATTCAAGTATCCATTCTTTACTTGTGTTATGAACATTGAACTTCATGTCATGTAACTTTTATCAACCCTGGTGATATGGAACCAGGCCTGGCCAGGGCGACTATAAAATTCAGCCTTACCCTTTTTGCCTTTCCAAAGTAGACTGTTATCCTGCCTCTTTAGAAAAGCAGAAGAAAGGACATACTGGATCCAATAATACCACCATTCTCTCTCCCATCTTTGGGACTTAATAATAACAATACCGACAACAATAAAATCATCACAGTAAGAACATCTCTGAAGTGTTGCCTCAGTTTCTGTCCTCCCAAGTTAGAGTTAGTTCTTGAGGCCTTTCTGTAGCCTTCTGTTAGTTTCACGAAGAAGTAGAAACATGTTTTAGGCATCATCTTATTCCCATTCTGTAAGCACTGTGCCCAGTAAGTGTTTGTGCAACGGATGTTGAACAGCTGAGTATATAATCTGAGAAGAAAATCTTGTGGTTTTGACATTCTGTGTGGGTACTCTGAAGCTGTTACCTGCATACTTCACTTCATTCACACACTCACAACTCCCCACTGCCACCTGAGAGAACTATAGATAATGTCTGAATTTGGTTTTTAAAATTCTGAAAACTACTAAGTCCAAGTCCTGAAAAAAAGTTTTTGGGAATTAAACAATTTCCATGTTGTCTTGTTGACCTCTGCCTTAATCATTCTGGACAAAAGAACCAGGGAACCAAGAAACCAGCCCTGTTTTTCTTTCCCATTCATTCATACATTAAAGGACTATTCATGCCATAGCAGTTACATTTATCACAGCACCTAAAAATACTTCATTATATAGAACAGAGTACAGAGTATTACAGATTGTAGCTGTCACTGGGGATATCATTTGAATGGTATCAAAGAAAAGCTTTTTGAAATAAAAATAAGAAGCATTGATAATGCATCATTTTGATTGCTCTTCTTTGTAAAAATGCAGAGTATGTCACCTCTCTGGGGAGACATGTGGCTTCCCGATATGCTGATGGCCTGTTTCCAAGGGTCTACAGAGCAGAAGATGGCACAGCATACAATGTAAGTGTGAGCTCCCTCGAGGGACTGGCCCTGTGACATACTGCTGAGATCTGAGAGTGGCCCACGCAAAGAGGCTCACTCTGCTTTGCATTGATGCAGTGGAGCTGGGGCCTTATGGGGCTGGAGGCTTCTTCTGGTTTGTAAAGAGCAATGGAAGCCATGGCTAAGGAGCTGGGGAGGGAAGGACTTGGTCTTTTAGAGATGAGTGCAGGAGGCTCTTGATCAGAGGTGAGAACCTTTGCTTATCAACACTTTGTTTTGCCTTGAAAATAAAGAAAAAAGACATTATGGCAGAGATTAGCTAAAAAGCAAGAGCCAGAGGCACTAGCAATAGAGGCCACTTTTTAGGCTGGAGTGGACAGAGTGCAAATGATCGAGCAGTACCTCTTACTGGAGTCCATTCCCAGCAACTCAGCACATAATTCATGTGCCCACAACGTGTCCAACCCTGTATACTCCTGGCCCTCCCAGAGAGCTCGCAGGGACACACGTCCCATATGGGGCTTCATGGGAATTTGTTCATGTCAGTGTACATTCATGTATTACCTGGACTGTTATTTATTTTTTTTTATTTCTTTTTTTATTTTGTAGATGAATAAATTTTATTGTAAAGAGGCTAGACAACTTATCCCCAAACATGTACATAATAAGTAGCAAAATTAAGACCCAAACTGAATTCTAATTACATGTGTACTAGGTATTCTATTGTACCTCCCTACTTTTCCTTAAAAGTTCAACAAAGGCAGACTAAAAGCATAAACATGGAGAGAAGGTTTTCCAGGAACTTTTGAACTTCATGAAAACAATAAACCAGTTATCATGCTAGGGGTGAGGATACAAAAGCGGGAATTGCTTAGGTTCCAGGTATACAATTCTACAGTCCATCATCTATGTGTTACGTTATGTGTTTGCCACCCAGTGTCAGTTCCATCACCATATATTTGGCTCCCACTCCTTCCTCTCCCACCCTCTCCTTCTTCTCTTACCCACTCCCCACTTACCCCGACCCTGGAACCACTAAACTATTGACTGTGTCCATGAATTAGAAAAGTAAAATTTAATGCGAAGAGGAGATAAACTGATGGTATGGGGACTCGAGCATCTATCACTGTCAACAGTTCTTTTTGGACAGTATGTTAAAAGTGAATACTTAAAAAGTCAAAATTCCTTCATTTGTTGTATAAAAAAATGATTGCTAATAATAAAACAACTAAATACCAAAAAAAAAAAAGAAATATACAGGAGTTCCCTGGTGGTGTAGTGGCTTAAGAATTCGGCTCTGCCACACTGCGGCCTGGGTTCAATTCCCAGCCAGGGAACTACCCACATAAAGAAAAAAAAAAACAAAACAGAAATATACAATATCACAACCCTCAAGGAGTTCATTTCTAGGGACAGTGACAGAGACTGATATGTAAACAGACAGTCACAGTATAAAATGATTCCTCTTGGAATCATCTAGGGTTACATGCAAAAGGCTGTAGGAGCCCAGCTGGTAAAAGAGTGTCACTTAACTTGAGGAGGAAGATAAAGGTCAAAGAGTTTTTCCAAAAAAGTGAGTCTTAAAGGGTTTTTAACCTGAAGTTTGTTTCATCAGATATAAGTATGGCAACTGCTGCTTTTCTCTGGTTACCATTTGCTTGGAGTATTGTTTCCCATCCTTTCACTGAATCCATATTTGTCCTCTTGGAGACAGCATGTGGATGGGGTTTTTTAATCCAGTCTGCTATTGTCTTTTTTTTTGGTGAGTTCAGTTCCATTAACATTTAGAGTGATGATTGATATGTGAGGATTTCCTGTGGCCATTACTTTTTTGTTGTTGTTTTGTTTCATTTTTGTTTCTTTCTTATTGCCCCAACTCTATTCCATTTGTCCTGATGTTTTGTTTCAGATCGAAGAGTCTCCTTCAGTATTTCTTGAAGTGCTGGCCTCGTGCTAGCAAATTCCCTCAGCTTCTGTGTGTCTGAGAAGGTCTTTATTCCACCTTCATATATGAAGGATAATTTTGCTGGATAATTTATTCTTGACTGGAAGTTACTCTCTTTTAATATTTTGAATATTTGATTTCACACCCTCCTGGCTTGCAGTTTCTGCTGAGAAGTCTGACGCCAGCCTGATGGGTTTACCTCTAAAGGTTATAATTCTTTTATCCCTGGCTGCCTTGAAAATTGTCTCTTTGTCTTTGATTTTTGACATCTTCAGGACTATGTGTCTTGGAGAAGATCTGCTAGGGTCCAGGTATCTAGGGGACCTATCTTTCCATAGGTTTGGAAAGTTCTCGTCTACTATTTGTTTATGTTCTCTGTAGAGTGCG